>CAUDNR010004043.1:47617-69358 GCA_958430865.1 Entrophospora sp. SA101
TATGTTTAATTATTTTATATACATTGAGTATGTTAGCTTGATAAATTATTACTAGTGTGGGGAGACAAAAATGTGAAATAACTAATAAAAAATTTTTATTGGACATTTAACCAATTTAATGATAGTAAATGAACTTCTGGTTTTCACTTGAAAAGTGGGGAGTAGAAAATAACTTTGTTTGAGTCCTCACCAAGGTTGGGTGACGAAATATTTTGGAGTGTAAAAAATATTTTGTCAAATGGGGCACACGTGACAAAATGTGATGAAATGGTCAAAATAATTTGAATTTTTTCTTTAGTCAGTTAGAATAGCACTTTCATAAAAGTTTGACAAAAGAGCTTGGCATTCTGTTTTTGTTTATTACATTCATTGCTTTGTTGATTGTTAATTTCATCCAAATAAAAATGAGAAATAGAATAATAATAATGACATGCAGGACATTCATTAGCTAAATGAGTCTTGAATTTAAAAGATGTTCCATGATTTCAGGTTTTTGGACAATATTTTCAAGATGTTGAGTAATGTCCTTTTACTTTTCCATTACATCAGACACAGGACATCCTGGAGTTAATTCCTAATTATTGTTAAATGAATATCAGATATATTATCTAAATTTAATGTTTATAGAATTAGAATTAACTATAAATCAGCCCCTTATAATTAAAAGCAAAATTTTTCTAATGCAACCTTCCAAGTGGTTAGAAGCAACTTTGTAGGGAACAATTTGGCACAACTGTTGCTGCTGAATTTGCTTTAGTCTACATACTAGTCAAGTGATAATCTTAAAATAAGTGTGAAGAAAAGAAACACTTCTGACCTGGCGTAGAATAACAATATTTAAGCTAGACTTTTCTTTTAACTGTTGTTAAAGTCCCAGTCTAGCTCTAAAATTTTATTATGGTTGTAAATCGCTTGCTATACAAAAAACGGAGATTTTTTTTTTGAAGTGGATGATAATAATTTTATTTGTGTAACATTATAAACATTACATGATAATAATAGTAAACTACTCTTAGTTGAGATTTAAATTTTTATTTATGCAATAATTTTTTTGATCCTTAATATAAAAATAATGATGAATAATCATCTACTAATATAAAAAAGGCAGACTTTTTAATCAAGTTTTTCGTACTTTCTTGTAGGAGACCTAAGTCTACTTGGTTGAATATATTCATGCCTTTCAGAAACCCCTACAGGTTCTCCACAGCAAATCTTTGATATAACTTGTCATAATTCTTGAAGTCATTTGGTAGATTATTTGATCCCACTCTAATAAATGAAAGAGATTATATTAATTCCTTATGTAATAAAAGATAACAATGCTAAAGAGATATGTAACTTACTGCAAGACGAATCATAGTTTCTATTGGCTTTGCCATACATTGAAAACCTACTGATGATTTTGTATTTGGCAACAGAAATGAATCTAAATTTGAAAATAAAAATAAACCATGCTTTGCTTGCCTCATCCCAAAAACTTCAATATGAAGACCTTGATGTCCTTCAATTTGTCCTAATAGATGGATACCCCACGTTCTTATTTCAACAAGATATTGCAAAATTTGATCAAAGGATGTATGAACCTCTTTATGTGCATCCTGCCATATTAAAAATGATCCATCTCATGCATATGTGGCAATTTTAAGTAAGTCTCCTCATGATTTTTTAGTCATGTCTTTATGATCAAAAGAATTTTCATGATATAAAAATTTATAACCTTGGTAGATTCGGGTCTGGGACACTTTACCAACACCCACTTTACTGACAAGACACTTTACCAACAACACACGGGGTTACATTTAATCTCTACAAATAAAACAAACTAACAAAATGCTAAAATATCACATCGTGTGTTGTCTGGGTCCGGGTAGATTCCTACAAGGTCCATTTTGAATTTTTTCCTCCTTTCTGAAGTGGACATCCAAGATCACATCACAATTTAACAGCAACACTGTTATATTCCCCACTAATGTACAATAAGTGTTAAATGTTTGTGTATAATAATAAAATAAACAAAAATAAAGAACATTTACAAAGTAATTTTTAAATAATTGCATATAATTTTGGTTAAAGGCACCAGGTGGTTTACTCCAGCATCACTTTCAAGATTTTCTTCCAACTTCGATTCAAAAAGATCACAACTGTAAAATAAATTTAGTTCATGTAAATATGGGATGGATCACAGCTATATAAACCTAATAGATAAGAAAAGAAACAGTTACTTCTGATACTACTACTATCATTCAAGGATTACAAAGGGAAAATAGAACTGATTAAAAAAAATTATTTAATTGGATTGGATAGTGCATATACTATTACTATTACTATTACTATCTATCAGTTATTTATTAACTGGCAAATTCAAATAAAATGAATATAAAAATTTCATATGATTAAATTAACTAGTTAACTGGTGCCAACCTCTAATCAATGCCAAGTCCATCCGTTGCAATTAATAGTCCAATACTTCAGTGCCAGAATAATTTTCAAACCCAAATTACATGTATATATTTTAAAAAAAGATCTTTATATATGAAAATTCTTGTTATATCTACATACACTTAATTTCACAAATCTTTTTTTTTTTTAAAATGACAATTATCGAAATCATTACCATTCAAGAACAATTAAAGAGCATAAATAAAGAGTTAACAGGAGTAAAAGAGGAGTTGAATGCACTCCTCCATAAACGCGTGGTCTAAAGGGAATGAACTTATTGAGGATTGACTGTATTGTAAATTCAGTATACAAAAATAAAAAATATATTTTTGAAAATTTCTGATGATTTTTATAATATCATTAGTGATGATATATAAAACTGTATATATTTTTGAAATATATTAATAATTTGAATTGAATGATGACAATAAAATATAAATGCATAAAAAAGTTCAACAGTCCAATACCTAAGTCCAAACTGATTTGGTCTGCAGGTCCATTTAGACCAGTCCAGAAGTTTTAGGGGAGAGATAACATACAACAGCATCAGATATATATGGTTTTGGGAGTTCAACCTTTTAATAATTTGGCACATGATGCAGATCTTGCAGTGAAACTAAAAGTGAAAGTGTAAGACCTGGATTTTCAAACAACGTACCAAAATTCTATATTGAACTAGCATTCCGATACATGGATACTAATCCAGATAAACGTTCAACCGCTGGGGAAATTCATAATTTTATTGATTTTTGGTATTATTTATTTGGATGTTACATAATAGATTAGGATAAAAACAGCAGGATGAATTAAAATCAATTAGAAAAGAATTCAAGGAAATAGAATTTATACTTCAACAATTACTGCAACAATTTATCCAAACGCTGTTTACACTAGCAGATTATTAAAATTTACAAGCCTTTTCCAACCTGTGAATTCCAATGAGTAACAATTATTAGTAATAATAATGGTAATTATTAACATTTAAGCACTGATTATTTTCAATTTTATTAATTTTTAAAATTTATATTTATTGATATACAGCAGATTGAATCAACTTTACCAGATTAATTATTCGAATAAGTTAAATCTTGTCATTTTATTATCTATTAAGATTTTACTTGCTTGGCTACTATACAGTCAGCACTCAATATAGTGAATTGTATGATATAATGAAGTTGGGAAATTTCATTATATATAAATCCAGCTCGATATAATGATTTTTAATATAAACTCTCCATATAATGATACAGTGAAGTTTTTTGCCAAAAATCAATCCTTTCATTTATATCGAGTGCTGACTGTAGTTGTGATGTTAAATGCAAAATTATATATAATTAATTATTTATATATAAAGATAAGAACTTTTTATTTTTAAAATATAAATTCTTCTGTTAAATATTTATTTATATTAATAATATATGTAATAGATAGAATGTAAAAAGGTTCTGGTAGTAAAGGTAATAATAATTGATTAATGTTATATGCAAAAGTTATCTATACAAAATTTGGCGTTTATTATTGCTAGCCAAATTTCTTGAGAAACTAATTGCCAATTGAAAATTTTCCAATTCACCATTATTTACATTGATAGTTTTATAGTCCTTTTCTAAAAGAAACTGATGTTAAATTCAACAAAATTACCATTATTGTGGCTTATCTACTTTTTTTCCACCATTTCAGCCATTATTGATTCTTTCATTTCAGCCATCGATTTGTTCATTTCTTCCTTTTGAGTTTCTTTCATTTCGGCCATTTCTTTCTTTTGAGTTTCTTTCATTTCAGCCATTATTGATTTTTTCATTTCAGCCATTGATTTGTTCATCTCTTCCCTTTGAGTTACTTTCATTTCAACCATTAATTTGTAGATTTCGTATTCCATTGTATGATTTTCATCCCCTTTTTCATCTTCTTCTAGATCTCCATCTACGTATTTACGCAGGTAACATTGAGTGATTGTTGTTGAAGTAGCCAGAAAGTCTCTAGGTGCTGGCTCCTTCTCTGTAAAGAAGGACACATTTCTTGTTAAAGAGAGGACCAGTATAAACATGCATGCTTTGACAAAGTAAAAATCGATTGGCCATTTTAGCACAATAAATAATGTTTGCAGAATATTCGAGAGATAAAAGAATGAAGGATAAATTATACAAAAAATACTTCGTTCAAGTAGTGCTTGTCGAAACCTATTTAAATTATTAGACACATCACTAAGAGAATCTAGTATAAAAGGAATGGGCACTAAAACTAACAATATTCCAAATGATGTAAGGAATACTAGACTAATTGGGTCAAAAAGATATCTAGTTGCAACAATAACAATCCAAAATGTTGGAATGACTATAGCTGGGAAAGTCATCAAGAATCCATGGATTAAACCAAAATTGGGATTATCGCCAACTTTTTTATACTGAGTTATCGCGCCTATTGCACAAATTAGATGCAAACCCATGTTTACAATTGAAAATATCTTTATACCCAGCAAATCATCATAGGAAAAAGAAACTATCAGTGGAATCGCCCAAGTGATAGTGTTGTATAATATGTCATCCAATAATGGTAACATTATATTTTTGATGTGTCCAGATTCCCCTGAAACATTGGTCAAAATGACAAAGAAGACTGGAAAAAATGTGTTAATAATTGCATCGTACACATCCTCTTCAGATCTATATTCTTCGTCAACAACAAATGCAGCCACAAGTGAAAGGAGTGAAAATAAAATGATTTTCCACAAGAGAAACTTCAAAAAACTTGATTCCACTTGCTTGCTTTGGTTGAAGAGAAAATAATTATTCATATCGAATAATATGATAAAATTTCTCCCATATAAATAATTATTTATAGAGAATGTATACCCAAGCAATGGTGATTAGTGTACGTTAATATACGGAATCAGTGAATTATTTTCTTTTATGTGTAATTATTATGCAGTAAAGCAAACTTTATTTTGATTAATAAAAAAGGCAATGTATTTCACTTTGCCGTTTTTGTAAAATAACAATAATACTAACACTAATAGTCGAACATTAAACGATTGGGAAGTGTATTTTCCGAAATTTTTTGGTGATCAACATCGAAATTCTATTAATAAAATTAACCACAAACCTTAATTTTAACCCTTTTTTGTTCAGCAATCTTCACCGAATTCGAGACACAGATTTTTTAAGACTTATTCCTTCTTTTTAAAAAAAATTAGGAGAGATTATTAATAAAATAGTAAAAAATCTTGGTGTTAAAGTTTGTCGACCAAATTACCGCATTTGGAAATTAATTATCTATTTTTGGTCATTATTCTGATAATCTCCTGATAATCTCCTGCCTATATTTTTTCCTTTTTGTGCATTGATAAATAAATTTATCAAAATTTAATATTTTTTTGGAGTTTTTTGCCATTTTCACTAAACTTTAATAAACAACAATATAAATCAAACGACTGAGAAGAAAAGTAATTGGCAAAAAAAAAAAAGCTCTGCTTGTTCCAAATAAAGAACAATTGAAAAACCAAAATCGTATATTGAATAGCAATCTGTTTGATAATTTACACTTTTAGACTTGCCTTTTGTTACACTGGTTTTTTTAGGTAACGTTGACATCATCAACAACAACAACGTCACTAACGATAGTTACAATATTACAAAGGGTTGATTTTCCTTTTAAATAGTTTAATGATAATTAATATTAATATTACATAATAATAATAGGAGATAAAAAATATAATATCTATATATTGTTTGTCTGCCTAAAATTTTTATATGGCACGCATTAATGAATTGAAGTTATATGTTTGATCATTCATTTCAGGAAATATAGTGATTTTTGCAGTCAATCAACTCTTTGGTTTTCTCTCTCTTGGTAGCAGATAAAACAATATCACTTCTTTTTGCTTCGTTGTTTCATCCACTGCAAAGGAAAGTTTTTATAACAGTCAGAACATTTCATCCACATAAAGCTATACCTATATGAAAGCTTACAATATTTTACATCTTTTCAACCACTCACCAAGTTTATAAAGGTAATATTGGTAAAAAATCTTAGCTTTGAAATAAAAAGTAATGCCGTTTTTGAATAAACGTAGCTTGACATAGAGAGCCTCTATCAATATGGGAAAGGGCTCATTAGAAAGCTATAATGTCATAGTTTTATTTTTGATTAATAATGATGTTTGAGTTTGTTATAAAAATAATTAGATATTTTAAAAAACTGGTTTGTTACACGAGTCAGATTTTCTATTTTATATATGTAATTACACTTCCTGTGACATATCGTTTGACTGGTAATATAATCCTTTATCTTTTAAAACGTTTCCCGTGTCAGATCAGACCAGATCATACTTCCTTGAATTCAGTATATAATAGTGAAAAATGCCAAAAAACTAGACGATGCATACTTTGTAAAGAAACTAAAACTGAAAATTTTAGAACAATAAATGAAGGAAGGAGGCAACAAGGTAGTCGTTCTATAATTATTGTTAAATCAATAGTTTTGTATTATATATTTTATTTATATATCTGTTCTTATTATTAGATAAATAAATGAATGCGGATAATAGAAACGAGGTAAGCTGTTCTATATATAAATTATAAATCAATAGGACACACAAAAGAAACAAGGTTGTTCTATAATTATTGCTAAATTAATAGTTTTGTATGATATCTTTATTTACATATTTATTTATTTATTATTTGATAAATAGGAAAGAAACAAACAATTGATAATTTTGTATAATATATATATCTATTTCGTGGATAATAATAATTTTGTATAATATGTATATATCTATTTCGTGGATAATGATAATATATCTATTTCATAATGGTTGTTCTATAATTATTGTTAAATTAATGGCTATTATTAGATAACATGAATAAAAATTTGCTTCTAATATCTATTTGATAAAAACTTGTATATTTTTATAATTGGTTAAATACTGGGCTAGCAAAATATGTGCAACAATTTAGTTGAAGCTTCCTTTCCTCTACATATATAAAACTTTTGTGTAATTTATTCGGGCCAATCAAATTTCGTGATAAAATCAAAATATGATCGACGAAAATCATTACCAATTTGCAAATATCCGCCATTGGGGTGTTAAATATCAGCATAAACACAAACATAGTTGTGAGGATTTTTTATTGGGAAAATGCAGATCAATTTAACAAATAATAATAACAATAATATCGTTCATTGTAAATTTTCTTATAAATATTCTCCTAAAATTGCTTTTGCTGCTTCTTCTCCAAAATTCTCTTCACTAATTTCATTGCCTGTAATTAAGTTCATCACGCGTAACTAATTTCATAATTATGTATTATGTGTTACATTTTTGTGATATATACTTCTTTAAAATTAAAAAAGCTTCAAATATACAAAAACACTAATTTTTATATTCATGATCATAATAACCTGAGCTACCAAATAATGTAAATTTCATACAAAGTCATTATGTAAAATTTTGCGGAATTTTTGAAAAAATGCGTTTGAATACTTTTTAGATTAGAAATGTGATGATCTTTCTAAAATGGATTTCATATATATATATATCTACGAAATTTTCAAAGTCTATCTAGTCCACCAATTCTTTTTCTAGAGTTATAAAATTAGTATCAAATAAAAGTTTGGAACATATTCTTCCACTTAAAGGTTTTAGATTTTTAAAAATTTTATTAAAATTTTTTTCTATTTTTGTTTAAAACTTTTTTTTGCATACAACTTTTTTTTATAAACAAAAAATTAAAAAAATAAAACCTTTATTATGAAGTATATGTTATTTAGTACTTATATACTAATTTTAAACAGAGGTCTATTTGATAAGTATGGAGGAGATAGAGTTTGAATTTTGTTTATTTTTTATATTAAAATTTTTACATCTATTTGATCAGCAAAAAATCCGCATATATGATTTTTTATATATGTGGTCAATTATGTTTGTATTTATACTAATGTGTAACACCCCAATCCGCCATGCTGTGTTATTATTATTGTTTTCAAAATCCAGGTGTAGATCTGGTTTAAAATTGTTGAAGTGAAAAAGGAAATTGATAATATTGATGTTTTCGTCAAATATTTCGAGTGTAAGAAATTAGCATGTGCAGTATTAACATTTTACGTATAAATTTAGTATTTTGGAAATTACGCCAAGCAATGGATTTCCCAGAATGCGCTTAAAATATGTAAATTTTTGTTGCAGATAATTTTCATATTTGGTTAGTACATCTCCGCAACCGCAATAATTATTTATAGTCTTCCTATTTAACGACTTAATTTGGAACATGGAAGAAAAATTTTTCTGTCTTGCGTTCAACTTTCATTTCATCATCTAGAGAAAGTAAAATGCTAATATTAATAATACTAAACGGAAATTCAATGTTATTGTTATGTGGAGGTTTTTTGTTTTCGTTAATTTGTTACGTTAAAGCTCGAGAAGTTGATGGCAGTGATAATAATTTAAACCAATATTCGAAATTTGGTACTTCAATTCAACCTTTTCAAAGGAATTTCCCTCCTCAACCTTTTTACGGGTATTTTTCAGAAAAATTCTTCAATTAATAAATTAATACACAAAATTATCTTTATTAAAAGACTATTTTTTTTTAATTCCACATGAAAATAGACCAGATGGAAGTTCAATGATCAAATGTCCATCCGATATTGTTTTCACTGATCCAACTAAACCAATTCCAAACTGCACTGATCCACTTCCAATTGACAATTTCCCAATGCCAAGGTGCATTTCAAATATAATAAATAATTATCGCACAGAAAAATTTAATATTGGACAGAGATTAGGTTATCAATCTAAAAGACATACTAGCAATATGGTAAATAATTTTTTTAATTAATTTTTATATAATTGTTATTATGAAATTATTTTATTAATTATTTTTTAAAAATACAGGCAACCTTTTTTTCTTATTTCATTTCATCAGATATAATTCAGTCGAATACGTCTATAGCATCAATTCCTATCTACATACCATCCGACGACTCAATCTACAATCCACCAACAGGTCAACTTAATAATACCCAAAAAAAATTCCTTGGATTTAATAGAACAGAACCAGTTGACAACTTAAGAAATGGACTGAACCATGTCACGCCGTTCCTTGATTTGAATCAATTGTATGGACTTAGCAAAGAGGAGTCTACTCAATTACGTGATATTGGTAATCGAGGAAAGTTAAAGATTGATAAGAATAATCAATTCTATCCGATGAAAGATCCAACTACCGGTGATTACATCTTGGGACAATTTTCTAATCAAACAAATTATATTTTCACATTGGCAATCCATGTTATTTGGTTACGTGAACATAATAGATTGTGTGATCAATTATACATAAAATATGGTGACTCGTGGACTGATGATCAATATTTTGAAGAAGCTGTAAGTTATAATGTTGATAAAAATATTGATTATGATGATTATTTATTTATAAATCATCAATTGATTTTTTATTTTATTATATTTAATTAGAGAAGATGGAATATTGCATTTTATCAAAAAGTAGTAGAAGAAGAGTATTTTGGTACTATCCTTGGTAGATCACTGCCACAATATGAACGATATGACGAGAGTTTAGTGCCAGGAATTGACGTTTTCTTCGAAACGATAACATTCAAACATAGCCACAGTGAACTTGGGTAAGCAATTAATTTAATTATCATAATCCTAATAACAATTAACTATGTAAACTAATGACATTATAATTCACATTTTCTTATCGATGATAGCAATAAGTATCGTTTACAAGATGAATATGGTGACATAATTGAAGATTTAACATTGGATGACATTTTGACAGTTGGATTGTTGGAAAAATTTGGAATAGAAAAGATTTTGAGATCAATGTCCCTACAAGTTCAAGAAGATTCAGATATTTATTATTCTGATGCTGTCAGAAATTATAAAACTATTGAGCAACTTAGTTATGATATGGCAGCTTCCAGTGTTTTAAGAGCCAGAGACAGAGGTATGGCTGAATTTTTGTGTATGTTTATATATTTGTATGTTTGTATAATATGAGGTAATGTTAAGGTAATTAAAAAAATTTGTAGGAATTGCTTTATATAATGATGTTCGCCAGGCATATGGTTTAAAAAAGAAAGATTCATGGGCAGATATAACTTCAGTTAAAGCATTGCAAGATTATCTAAAACAATTGTATCCTAATGGACCTAATCAATTGGAAGCTTTTGTTGGAGCAATGGTTGAAGATCATTTGGACGGATCAAATTTTGGTGAATTGTTGGACACTAGTATGGTCACCCAGGTATACATTTATTTATAAAACTTTAAATTATATAATTAATTTACTCACTCACTTTATCATTTGATAATTTATTTATAGTTTGTGCATATTAGAAATTCAGATAGATTTTGGTATGAGAATAGTATCATGTTTACAGATGATGAAAGGGAAATCCTTAGACACACAACATTTAGAGATATTATTGTACGTAACCTGCCAGAAGATTATCAATCATTTATCCCACAAAATATTTGGATGGTTCAACCAGTGGCATCCACCGAACCTTTATCACCTGATTATGAATATCCAAATGATATTTCTATGTGGCCACTATATAATGTCAAGTATAGCATCGATGATTATTCTATTTCTTTCAAAGTTACTTTACAAACTAGTGATGGTAAAGGATGGTTTGGAATGGTAATTTGTTATTGTTATTATTATTATTATTATTATTATGGTAATAATGAATAAACTTGAGGAGGTGGAATTCACAAATTTTTGTTATTTTTTAGGGATTTGATCCTGATGATGATGGAATGAATGGGGCAGATTTTGTTATTGGAACTGTAAGATTCTCATTATATTTACTTTATGACCTCACAACTCAAATAAATAAATTATTTAAATTTTTATAGATAGGAGAGAATAATACTTTTGACTTATACAATTATCATTCAGCTGGTTATCATAAACCTGTTCTTGCCGATGATTCAGATTTAACAATAATTAGTAATCCACCTCTTAAAGATAATTTGGCAACTATTGAATTCTCAAGACCGTTATTGCCTAATGGAAAAAAAGGAATTAAGAAAGGACTTGTTAAATGTATGATTTTTTTTTTGGTCAAGTGTAAATATTTTGGTGCTAATAATAATAATAATAATTGATTACTTTATTGATTATGTGGTTTTCTTTTAGATATCATGGCTTATAATCCTGGAAGGTAGAGAGTTATTATAACATGATGATAACTAATAATTATACTAATAATATTAATAATAAATTTATCATTATATTAATATATAAATAGTTCGCAGTTTTCTTATCATGCGAATAATCGTATAATGATTACGATCGATTTTTATCAAAAAAAATTAGAATTAGAAGAAATATCATTAACTCAACAAAGAGCAAAACTTTTCCATGGAATTGCAATGGGTTTAGCCTGGGGGTAATTTCTCAATTGGTTATCAATTATCATTTGACTTGGCGATCTATAACACAACTCATACATTTTTATTTTTTGCTACACATAAACATAACATAAAAACAGTGTAGTGTTTCCAATATCAATTTTTATAGTTAGATTTTTTAAACATACAAATCACTATGTCAAGGTCCATCGATTTCTTCAGATAGCAGGTGGAATAAGTGTTGGAACTTTTGGAGCAGCAGTAATATCAGTGTCTATGGCAGATAATCCTCATACACTGTAAATTTAAATTCAATTATGAAAATATATACATATATGCATATCATTTTAATAACCAACCTATTAATAATCTAATAAATCTTATGTTTATCTAGAGTAGGATTGACGCTTTATTTCTTAGTATTTCTACAACTAGCAATTGGAATAACTTCAATATGGAGCCAAGCATATTTAGTATCAGTAAATATAGGTTATTTTAGGTTGTTTAAAAGAAGTCATAAATATTTAGGGGCATCCTTATTAATTATTGCATGGTTTAATATTTATCTTGGTTAGTAGAATTAATTTGAGATTGGATTTTTTTTTTTATCATGGTTTATATTTTTAATATAAAAATTAATTGTATATTACAAATATACTATTTATTTATTAGGCATGGATACCTATGGTTTATTATATGGAGAGTAAGTATAAATATCAAGATTAATATTTCTTTTTTATGAATTAATAATAATCAAGTATTATTTTTATTCATTTTAATTGTAGGGATTTAAAGATATATAAAATAATATACATTGTTTGGATATCTTTAATCATATTATCATTTATAAATTATGAAATTTTATATAGTCTAAAACTCAAAAAAAATAAAATAAAATATATTAAATTAAAAAACAATCATGATGACAATGACAATGAATCTGGAAATGATGGTAAAAAACCGATTGTAGTTGATCATCTTGGTCGTGAAAAGTATGCAAGTTTACCAGATTTTACGTTGGATGAATTTAATGATAAAGTTCAAAAAGGCGTAAGTTTTTTAATAAAGTGGGTTGGATGTAGGAAATTAATTAATAGGATTTAAAGCGTTGGTTGATGTTATTATTATTAATATATTGATTGTATTATTTCAGGCACATTTAGTAATTTGTGATGGGTTTGTTGTTGACATAAGAAATTGGTTGACTAGTCATCCAGGAGGAGCGAAAATATTAGAAAATGTAATTGGAACTGACATTACTGATGGTAAAAACTCAATGATTTCTTTTATATTTTTACTTGACAGATAAACTAAAATTGAATATATTTAATATTAGATTTTTATGGAAAAAATACTATTGATGGAACAATTAAACACCAGTCTTTTTTTTATACTCCTCCTTCAGTAATAAAACCAAACCGAAAATCAGGCTTTGGTATTATTGAAAAGATCGACAAGTTACCAATTGCAGCATTAATTGATGATTTTAATAGGGGGAATACTATTAAATCTCCATTAGCAGTTCATTCTCATAGTTACATTGCAACCAAAAAAATGTCAAAAATGATAATAGCAAAATATATTGATCAATCCAATGACAACGATATCAAAGATCCAATATTTCATAAATTTAAATTTATAAGATTTAAACTAATTGACAAATCAATAATAAACAATAGTAAAGAATTCCCAATCATCAAATTTGTATTTGCCAGTAATAATAATAGGAAAAGTGGCGATACCGATTTGGATTATTTGCCCGGACATTATATTGAAGTTCAGGCAAAAATTAAAGGTCAAGTAGTGATTAGGAATTATACACCAATTGATGGAAAAATAATGAAAAGTTTTTCCATTATAGTAAAGATTTATCCAAATAGTCTGATTTCAAAATATTTAAACAGCCTATTAATTGGATTTGAACTTCAAGCAAGAGGTCCATTTGAACTTGGTAATAGAATATCATCATTATCAACTCATACAACACCAATAGAACTTCAAGCAAGAGGTCCATTTGAACTTGGTAATAGAATATCATTATTATCAACTCATACAACACCAATAAAATCACCAATAACAACAGGATTTCTTCAACAAACATCATCACAAAATGATATTAATGTTCCAGCTATACCACCAACAGTAACATTAAACAATCCCCTTCTATTAAATGTTATCAGTAATAATGATTATATTGATGTTAATAACAACAATAATAATGGATGTTGGGATAATTTATATATGATATGTGGAGGAACTGGAATTACACCAATGATTCAGGTAAGAAGTTTTAAAAAATATATAGAATTAATAATTTGGTAAACTTTATTACTAATTAATTTATATTTTTTTTTAGTTAATAAAATATCATTTAAAGCATTTTAATTTTAATAATATGGATAATGGGAATAGATTATCAATGCATTTATTATATGGTAATAAATCTTTTGGTGACCAAATACTAAATTTAAAAGAGCAATATATGGAGCCACTTTATGAAAAATGCATTTATGATCTTTCCATAATCGATAGCGTATTATCTGTTGTATATGTATTTAATGAGCTTTCTCCCAGTAATGAAGAAGAAGAAGGAGAATTACAGCAGATAAAATCAGCAGCATTGGAAGGAAAAATTGACAAAAAAATTTTAAAAAATTGGTTTAAAGATATAATTATAAATAATGAATCGAAATCGGGGGAGGGAAAAGCAGAGAAAAGGACGAGAGATTCATTCGATAATGTTATTCCTGAAATTTCTAACAATCAATTACGATCGTTTTCGCCAAAAACGCCTCCATCAAATTTCTCTAAACAATCAGATTCCTCAACTGATAAACTACAAGAAGATCAAATAGAAGAAGATCAAACAGCAGAAGATCAAACAGCAGATGAAGAATTAAATAAATTTATTAGAGATTCGTTAAATAAACCTAATAGTAAAATATTTGTGTGTGGACCAATGAAAATGATGAATAAAATTGGAGGCATTTTATCAAATGATCTAAAACTTAATATAAATGATGATTATATTTTGTTGATGTGATTAATATTATTTAATTGGGGTTTGGATTAGAATCAGAATTCAATATTATTTATTTAATTGGGGTTTGGATTAGAATTAGAATTCAATTATAATTTTAATAAATCTACATATCAATATTAATATAAGTTGTATTCATTATGAGTTACCGTAATCAATCATGTTTACGGGATTATTTATTATAATTTCGAAATACATAAACGTCATTATATATAACAAACGTATTTCATATCATCAAATGTTTTGAATAATATCAAAGTGCACCATATTCGGATGAAATTAGAATGATTATATCGAATAACTTTATGATAATATGCTAACTGTATTTAAAGTTAATGTGTTCTATATCCAAAAACTAAATCTTCTCATTATCCCTGTCTGCACGGTTTTGATAATAAACGCATGTGTATGTACAATTTAAGCATACAGTCAGAACTCGGTAAGATAAAACGAATGTACACGATAAACCGATGTTTTTTTATCATCACCCACCTATTAAAATTTATCTCTGTAAGCCGTTTTCATTTAAGATTCTTCATTGTGAAAACATTGACTTATTAAACATATCAATATGGGATATTCACAATTGTCATGGGACAGACCTCAATCCTACCATTCCAGAGACACTAAAATTTCGTGATGTCATCAATATTAAAGAATTTCTCTTCAGGTGTTGTAAAGTCGATAGGAACAAAGGTTTAGATACACTCAACATATAAAACGATATTAAGCTACCATTCGATATTGTTTTTATCAGAACTCATGAAAATACAGTAGATTAAGTAGACGTTATGTTTTACTATATAAAAATACAAAATAATTCGATTTAAGAGATATCGTCTTTGCAATATTAATATTATTAAAAGTTGACAAGAACCTGCAATCTAATTTGTATTCGACCAATTAAATTATGAATTGTGATTTTTGTAAATTAATTATGTTACCACGCACACCCAACCCGTATTTCAATTACGTAACGGTAACAGTAAATTATTCTTGTACAGTGCGGATCACCTATACGCAAGAGTTAAAATATTATGTGATCCACTGGATTTTAAAAAAACCACCACCATTCAATCCAGCTTTAAAAGGAAATCAATTCATGTAAAAATTTTGTCTCGAATTCTTTTTCGTAACAGTAGATTTTTTAAATTTGAGAGTTATGCTCAGAAATAGGACCAGGAAAACTCTATTGTATGTGACCGCCAAATTAAATGACAAATAATATTAATGCGAATCTTAGTTTTTTATAATTATACGAATCGATTTTCCGAATACATTTAAAAAATTATTAATATTAATGAATACGAATCAAATAGCTTACATGTGAAATTTATCTTTATTAATTAAAAATATTTAAAAGGAAGTTTTGTGTACTTGGCATATTAAAATGAATATAAATTAAAAATGAACTGCAATCAAACAAGGACTAATGTCATTGATATTAGAGTAAAAACGTAATCCCAAAAAATAAAACTACTTCTCGTGGCGTAATATGAATTGTAATGTCTCCTGGTAAATTTTCACGTGAAAGATACCGTTAATATAAATGAATGATCTCAAAATCCTATTATTACTCTCAGAATGTCTTTTAAAGTTTGCAACTTGATAATTGACTCAAATAATTTGATCGCATTTGCAAATAACTTTTTTTGGCATTGACAGATTCTTGAAAGTTGAGGCATGTAGTAAAATATTGTTGGCATGAATCGTGAGGAATTCTTTTACAATTATAGTATGACCGATGACATTTTTCATTTCTCTATATTAATATTTGCGAATCAGTGTAACCGAGGACATTATTTCCTTCGAATCATTATTTGCTATTACAGTCAGACTCCTATATAATCACAACGTCGGGAATGCGAATTGTTGATGATTATGACTGAAT
This sequence comes from Entrophospora sp. SA101, assembly GCA_958430865.1. Lineage (NCBI taxonomy): Eukaryota > Fungi > Glomeromycota > Glomeromycetes > Entrophosporales > Entrophosporaceae > Entrophospora > Entrophospora sp. SA101. Next base: position 64,370 of record CAUDNR010004043.1, read on the forward strand.
GTGACTATATAGGATTTCTCTTATATAATCACTTACTATGTAATTTAAATCTTTTATTTTATTTAACATCCCAAGTAGATAGATATATGTATAAAAAAAATAAAAGAATATAATAATAATTATATAAAAAACAACAACGATGGTTAGGCCATTTGCACTGACTTGTCCAATCCATATGTTCATTGCCTTTTCTAGTTCAGGAAACCTCACTTGTCTACAGCAAAAAGCATTATGATGGGTTATAGACGAAGCATCCAACCATTTTTCTTTATCAAGTAAAATTTTTGTTACTGATGACCTATCAATATTCAATGAAATTTTTTCACTAAAATAATTTGCAATTTCATGATGAGTTTTCTGAATATTTTCTTGGAAATATATATAAATTTCCCTTTTCAATTTCTCACTAATAGCTGTATGTTTTTGTTTTTGTTTTTTGGTTGAGACATGTTAATGATAATGATAGTAATGATAATAACAACAATAATGGTAATGGTAATTACAATGTCCAATGGTAACAATTTATTAAAATTCAAAAATTCAAAAATTCACAAAAAATTTTTCAATTAGCCAATAATATTTACATGAATTGGTGATTATATATGATGAAATTTATATATGTTTTAATATGTTATGGAACTGTCAAATATCGATGATAGTGATTACAATGATTACAATATGAAAGTGACTATATATGATTAATTTTAATATAAAAAAAAACGGGAATAAAAAATATGTGACTATATAGGAGTTGTGATTATATTGGATGTGACTGACTATATAGAAGTCTGAATGTATATAAAGGTGACCTTTTCCATCTTCCATTAATCGAATTTATGACTTTTTTTTAAAAAAAAAGTACGGACGGACACTTTCAATAATTATAATTTTCGTATTACAATATTTTTGGTAATGATTTTCTTTTGATATGTTCGTTATTATTATATATATATACACATTGGATTTTTAAAAACCCACCACCATTCAATTCAGCTTTAAAAAGGGAGTCTATTAATTTTAAAAAAAATTTGTCTCGAATTTTCTTCATAGATTTTTAAATTTGAAAGTTATGCTCAGAAATACAACAATAATTTTCGTGTTACAATATTTTGAATCTCACGACCAAATTTGATGATGATTTTCTTTTAATGTAATATGTTCGTTAAACTTTTTTGTTGTAAATAACTTTTTATTTATTAATAAAAAAAAGAAAATGAATAAATCAAATAAATCAAATGTATGTTGTAGAAAATATTCTATGAAAAAAAAGTTGTTACACAAAATTTACTTAGTCTCAATTTCTTAAATGTATAACAAATTCGGAATTTTCAAAATGCTAAGGCTCACCCAATTTTCGGTTTAAGAAAAAAGCACCCGATAAGTTTTGAAGCTTGATAATTTTTTTTGTTTTAGTATTTTGAAGTTGACCAATTGTAAGCAATTAATGATTATAGATGATCTGCGCCGTAGTGTACCTAATTTTTTACGAATACTAATACTAATACAGTCAAACCTCGTTACAACGGATCTATGGGACTGACCACCTAGACGAGATAATGATCTACAGGATCGACAGGAAAATTTTAATAATAAAAATTTTTTTTTAATGATTTAAATATAAACCTTCATACTAGAATTTTGTCAATTAGAAATAAAAAGGAATTTGATTATTTTGAAAAAAACAAACCAAATATGTAAATTTCTCTAATAATTGATATGACAATATGCTTCAAAAATTTTATATGTTATAACCTAAGATCCTCCAATTCTCTGGTATAATTTTTATCATATAATTTTGGCTACCTTTTCATTAAAAACAATATTTTACAAACCGTCTTTTTTTCTTAACACACTGTAAATCAACAGTCTATAATGGATTCACGTGATCTAAAATACAGATTTCTACAAATTTAATCTTAAAAATCTCAAGAACAACAAGATTACTTAAATCTTAATAAATAAAATATAATGTAGAAAACAAATAAAATGTATAATTGAATTTCTTGATTTAAATCCGCCTAATTCAAGTTCCAAATCAATTTCTTTTGCTTCGTTATTTTTTAAAATATCATTAAATAAGAGAAAATCTTTAAGTTTATTTAGCAAAGCAGACGACTCTGATTCCAACAAACAAAGAATTAGCAACAACTTAAAAAAAGTCAAAAAATAGCATTTTATTCAAAATACAACCTAAATTAGATGATTTTTTTAATATTAACATTGAATAGTAATTTTTTTTTTTAAATAAAACATTTAATTTTGTGTTTCGTCAATATTAAAATTGCACGCGACTTCATATCGACGATTTTTCTATACTAATACCGGATTATCGATATTTTTTTTAATTCCAATGATCCGAAATAGAGAAAATGAACTGTATTCTACATATTTTATTGAATCACAGGGATATATTAATATGAATAACAATAATTAACTTTTTTTGTTGTTCTTTTGATGGGTGTCTAGAATTTTCATAAGGCAATGGTTTAGAGGTTGACACCGTTAACTGTTTAACCGGTTAATTTAGGCGTTACAAAATTTTATTTTTGTTCATCTAACTAGAATATATGGGCATGGACAATAGAAACAGCCCAAACGTCAAAATCACGATTTTTAGATAATCGAAAAAAAAGACCTGCATTTAAGTAATTACCTATTGTTTTTCAAAATTTTATTAAGCAAAGTGGATATGGGTTTCTAAGCTAAAATTAATCTCTGTAATAAATTGCATGTAGAAATGCTGTTAACTCAAAATCATGATTTTTGACGTTTGGGTCGTTTCTATTGTTCATGCCCATATATACATACCAAAACATAATCTATATTAATATACAGTATTTGCGTGTAATAATGAAATAAACGCTGACGGCTCTAGAGTTTCCAGCCGCTCTAGAGAGAGTATCAACCTTTACTTTTTCTTTTAGGTGAGTTTATGGTTAGAGTTTCTATTCGTAATACAGACACTTATTCGAATTACTCGTAATACAACTCAATCTTAATATTAATATCAATTCGTTATTTATTCGTTGTTCGTTTTATTCGTTATTCATTTTATTTGAATAAACATTCAATGTAATTTGAATACTCAACCCGTAACAAATGTAATAAATAATTTTTATTCGAATAGAAATCCTACAATGACTATTTGCCAGTAGAAAAAAAAATAAATCACTATTATTATTATCACTACAACTATTATTATAAATTGATCAAAGAAAAAAATTTCAATTATTTCCGCTACCACTACTACTATTATTATTATCACTAAAAGGTCAATGAAGTAAAATAGAACTAATAAAGAAATTTTTTTTTAATTCGATTGGATAATATCAGTTATATTATTCGAATAATTTTTTTTTATTCGAATTTACCAGTTAAATTTTTCACGTGACAAATTAACCGGTTAAAGAATTTTGCACGGTGCCAATCTTCACTACAATGGTTTGATTATAAAATATGTGAATGTTGCTGAGGCAGAATTTTTTAGGTCCTGTTCTTTCCAAATGTTAACGTTTTTTTACCTATTAACAAAATTAGTAATCACCAACAGCAAGTCAACCAACCAATCAACCAACCAGTTAATCAATGTGTCAGTTGTCATCAATCCCAACAAAGCAAAAAAAAACAAAAAAAAAACAAAAGAAACAAAGTAACAAATGCAACAACGCTAAATAGCGACAAATTAAATAATAAATAAAATTGAAAATAAATTATTAAAATTGATTTGATTATATTTGTTTCGATAATAAATAATAAATAGAAATATAAATAATAATGTAAATGATAAATTTAAACCCGAATTCACTATAAAAAAAAAAGAACAGTTTTATTGATTGGTGCATTTTACCGGGTGGTCATCCATGCCTTTCAAGTCACGTTTGAATATTTGAATAACTCGGCTGCAATATTATCGGTTATTATCAGATTGCACGTGAATTTGATTGACATGCAACTTTAATTTAAAACTACCCAAATTTGGCCAATAAATAAGTCGCTCTTTTTAAAATTACCGCTCGTTGAAATTTAAAAAAATTTTTAGTAATTAATTAATTTGTTTATTAATGGGAAAAATCTTTTTAAGGGCAAGAATAATAATAATACACAATTAATATATATATATAAAGAGTCAATATGATGCAATAGTAATTTGTTAATATTAACCATTGTTCTGATTTTTGATTTAATTTAATTGTTGTAATGCTTTTATGGAAATCTGCATTTTATATATATTTAATTGAACCAATCAAAAATAAACGTAATTAAAAACAAAAAAAAGCCGTTAATTACATTTCACTATAATTGTTTATATCATAGTTATGATAGATTATGCTATTATTCTTTTAAATAAACTGCTGTTCGTGCCAATTGACCTTGAATTACAGATTAATTCTCGTACTCGCCCACCCAATCAGTCCATATCAATGAAACACAAACATCGTCATTCAAGTTTCATGGCATTTGATTGGTACGGGATTCTTTAATCGCCAATTACTCTACCGAGAAGGCAAATTTCAACAAAATATTATTATTTTTATGCAATAAATCTTTTAAAGGACGTTTTCAAAAAATTCTTGTAGCATTAAAATTTTTTTTGTGTCACGTATGACCGCAACACAAAAAATATTTAAAGCTATCTATATACATGGGATTTACATATAGTGGATATTACAACAAAATCAAACTGTGGACATTACATCACCACATTAATCCACTCGTCAGTTATTTATTTTCTATTCTTTGTAATTACAAAGGAAAAGTACTTCGGATATTGCTCCGTAATCAGAAAAAGAAAGATCTGCATTTCAAAATAATGAAATGATTTCAATATATATTTGATAAAGAAATCTTTGTGAATTAAATGATTTGTACCAGTGATTGTTATGACAAATTGCTATTAACTCAAAATAATGATGGCTTTGCTTTATTTTCCGTGCCCAAATTACTTATGAATTACGGTAATAGGTAAAAAAACGTTAACATTTGGAAAGA
>CAUDNR010004044.1:7906-60018 GCA_958430865.1 Entrophospora sp. SA101
TCATTAATATTATCATTTATATCATTACTTGCAATGTTATTATTTTCCAATGAATCAAGATTTTGTTTTTCAAAAAAACTTGTTAATTTCATAGAATTTGCAGCATCCTTTTGATTTTGTGCCTTTTTGCGATAAGTGGTTCTTTCAGAATTTCCTATATATACCAATGGACGATTAGAAGTAGAAAAATCTTTTTTATGAGCATTTTGCATCATAACTTCAAAAATTGATGCATCTAAATTTTCAATCACATTATCCAATGCCTCACTATGCCAATTGTCATCATCAGCATCACTATCAGAAAGTTCATACTCATTAGTATTTTCAATCTCAACATAATCGGATTCACAAATAGTCTTATCATCATCATCAGTTTCTGGTACAAAATCATGTGAGAGAGTATTTTGAATAAATAAATTGTTCTTTGATTTTTTTGCAAGTCTAGCTTCTTTAAGTTGAGAATTTCTTTTTTTTGGTGGCATAATTAATTTAATTAAGACAAATAATTTTTATAAATATTTTTGACGCGGTGATTTTTTTACATCTATACAAGACCAAATTTAGAAATGATAATCGTAGATCATCCTAAATTTAGACAATCGTGTTACTGCCAAATCATCTTGAACATAGTAAAATACATGTACTAAAAAGGAATAGAACACGATAACCAATCAATATTTTGAAAAAATCTCTCTGTTACGATAAAGTTTGAGTCTCAATCTATGCAATAACAGAGTTATTTTTAAAAAAGGATCAACAGAAACGGACTTCTATTCTTTCAAAAATCACGTGCAAAAATGGTGGTTATAGGCTTCGCGCACCATACAATGCAGAAGAATATTTACCAATCAACCCTAGTCGTAATAATATAATTGCAGAGAATGATGACTATGGCTCAACAAAAATCATTAAACGAGTATTAAGCAATAAAGAAGATATCCCATTTATGCCTGTTGATATTGAAGAATATAATGAGTATATAAACAATACTCCACATTATGTTTTACGTATATATGGATGTCTTGTCAACAGAGAAAAGGTCGTAGTAACTATTTCAGGTATTAAGGTTTTCTTCGATATCCATCTTCCCGATGATAAAACTGTTGATGTATTCAAGACTGAAATAAAAAATACATTTAGAAATGGAAAAGATGACAAAGGAGAAACTATAGACATAAATAAAATTCGGATAGAACACATAAAAGCATTCCCTATTCGTGGTTACCATGCAGAAAAAAAGTCATATATCCGAATTTACACAACAACTGCTTTTCAAAGAAAAACTGCTCTAAATATTATTCTAAAACATAACTTAGAAACTGCTTCTGACGATAGGAGTGCATATTATCGAAAAGTATCACAGACCGTTTTTCATCTGGATCGTAAATGTAAAATAAAATTTATGTATAGTAATAGTAACAGAGCAAGAATCTAAACCATGTATGGTTGATCCGATTTTGAGTCCTGCACAAATATATCAACTAACCTCCTACACGTTCCACTAATACAGAGAACCCTCCCTAAGTGCACCCTCCCTAAATGCATGCACTATGTATACCCTCCATAAATGCATGCTCACAAGAAATAGCACTATGTTCCCAAGGGGGTGCACTTATAGAGGGTTCACTGTAATTGTCTATGTTCCATGAGATCCCGCTAAATTATTTTCTCATTGGTAAAAATCACAAACTCACTGTAGCCCAAAAATCTCAAATCATTGGTCTTTTTAAAGGTAAACATACCAGGAAAGAATTCAGCAAGATTACATAAATATTTTAGAAAATGAATTGTTGCTATTCATTCAAGAAAACTTCTCTACAAATCACTACAAATTTCAAGATGATAACACACCTGTTCATACAGCAAAAAATGTTATAAAATGGTTATCTGAAAAAAAGTAAGGATTATGAAGATTGGCCTTCTCAATCTCCAGACCTCAATCCAATTGAACACTTATGGGACAAGCTTGGTAGAAGATTAAAAAAGCGTCCCTACACCCCAAAAAATAAAGATGAATTAGAAAATTATTTGAGAGAAGAATGGCAACAAATTCTGTGAAAAATATTTGAGATTAATTGATAGTATGCCAAGAAGGATAGAAGAATGCATCTCCAACAATGAGTAGACAACAAGTTATTAAAATTATTAAAAAAATTTTTTTTTGAAAAACTTATCTTTAAATGATCAACATTTTAAAATTTCAATATCGACTTTTACTTTTTAAAATATCTCATAATAAAAATTTCATAAATCAAAAATCAAAAATCACATTCGCAGTCACAAGTACCAAAGTTATCAAATGATATAAAAATCACAAATATTTATTTAGTATATTTTTGCAATAAATGCAAAAGAAATTTTGGATATAAACTTTTGGCGATCAAGTGTAGATTTTCATTCTAAGATGTAATGACGAATCTTGCATAATGATTCTAACACATTTCTTCTTCCATCTGGTTCTGCAAGATCAAAACCACCATATGGATTACTACTATTCCCTGGCTATCTAAAAATTGTAACTGATTGCTGTCGTGGGCAACCTGCACCAAGTTCATCCCAATATCCTTTACAGATTATTGCATAATAAAATGTAATGTAAGTTGAAATTACATGAACTACAAATATAACTACATCATGATTCACTTGAGCTTGACGTATATTTTCTTCCCACTAGCAAGCATTTCAGCCAATATTTGTGGTTCCTCATAGTCATTGCCTGGCCTAACGTTAGCTAGATGTTTATCCTATTAAAAGATCATTTGAGTTAACAAAAATATGGATATATCAAGCAATCAAGAACATACAGACATCAACGATCAACACAGCATATCTTTTATAATTAATTATAAATTCGGTTTTTGCTGAAACAACTGCATTACCAACAAAAAATTTGAACATTAGATGTAATCTAAATTTGGATGTAATGCAATTTTTAAGGAATTATTAAAGTATATCGTAAACAAAAGATATTTTCCATCAATACTCACTCAACCATCAAGGGCCATTGATTAAAGTCGACAGCAAGAAATATCAAATGAGCCACCAATGTATCAGTAATAGCTTCACTCGTTCCTATATCAATTCCTGAGTTCTCGACAACTTTGTGCAATTTGTAAATGAATGCTTTAACATGATTATTTTGACTCAATTGGTCAATATCTAAGTCTCTTCTTTCTAGTGTAATACAGTTGATATTCGGTAGAATGTATTCTTGTGGAATGTTGACTAATATGAATTTAAGTCATAACAGTCAGTGTGCAAATCCTTTCGCTTTTTTTTAATTAGTGTGTGTAACATTTGCTTGAATGCCAAGAATTTCTTTTAACATTTATAACACATAAACTTCTTAATAGATTAAAAAAATGATATAAGTGCTGATTGTCTATACTCAAAAATCATGAAATTTAAATATCATGTGATCTATACACCAGATTTTAAAGAGAATACCACCATTCAACTCAGCTTTAAAAAAAGAATTAATTCAAGACATAAAAAAAAATTAGTCACATTTTTATGTCACTGATCTTTCCTAATCTGGATAATTCATAAATATGTTTTGACAAAAGCAATTAAAAATGCAAAAATAAGTTTAAGTTACACAAAAACACAGATAAAACTCGAATTTTAATACTTTTTCACTGCAAACTCTGCCAACTTTCCTGAAATTCCCTTCCTATAAATATCCATGTATCTCCAACCTTTTTGTGCATAATGACAAATTGTTGTCAAAGATACTGAATTTAGTGCTTCTGGTACAACTGTTTGTAAACTTGACCACTTGCAGTCACAATTCTTTCTTGTATAATGTTTTGCAGCTCCCCAAAATATCTCAATAAAATTGAGCTCACAATGAAATTTTGGATAAAATATACATTTGTGTCCTCTTTTTTCAATTTCCTCTTGAAGAGTTGATTTTTGTGACAAGAAATCAGGTTGTGGTGATATAATGTGCCTCATGCAACAATCCACTTTTTTCAAATCAACTACTTTGGTATGTTTCCCTTTACATAATTTACAGTCAGCAACTAATTCATCACTCCATAATCCTCTTTCTTTTAAAATTTGGCACATTCCTTTAGGTAAATTTGGATGTGTTGGATGGTTAGCAGGAAAGACCATTTCTTGTGGAGTATTATTTGGCCCATAAAATGTTGAGTGCGTGCAAGGTTGTTCACCCCCAGGTTTTGCATTCATATGTGCAGCATTCAATCCATCTTTTGGCAAAGCTGCAAAATCCTTCATGTAAATCCATTTTAGACTGCTTAAGGAATGTTACTCAGAAATAGGGTTGTATTCATGAATATCATAAGGGGGTAACACAGGGTCACACACTATTAAAATCAAGTGATCAACTCATGTTTTTAAGGGATTTTTTGCTGTTTTAATATGTAATAGTGTGTAATCATCTTAATGATATTCATGATATTCATGAATATGGAATTTGTTGGATTCGGATGCTTGTTGTATTCCCTGCAAATGTCAAACAAAAAAGTTTTCATCAGTGGATCAGGGAAGAAAAAAGTTTTGAAGTGGTAATTATAGTTGATGCTAATAATGCTGAACAGCTACTTGATGATGAAGCTATTGAAGTCCTAAATTGTTTAAAAAACAAAAATAGCTTGAAAAGGAGAGTGAAGATATAGAATTGGTATGTATAAACAATTGTCATTAATTTTACTTGTCATTTTCTCATTTTATTTTTCCATTTAAATTTAAATAGATAAATAAGGGAACAAATACTAAAAAGAAAATTATATAACAAGGATAATAATAATATCAATGTACAAATTCATCAATTTGACATGTATATACTTTTGTGCAAGATAAATAAATAAAATTAGATTCATTTAAAAGCTTATTTGATACTTTATTAAATAAATAAATAAGAAATTCTTTCCATGTTTTTTTCTAAGACCAATTCAAATCTAAATTTCATAGACAATAATATTTTTGACTGTTTCCTGAGGAATTCCTCAACCATAAATCTCTTCAATTCGTCAACATTCTTTGGCATTCTTTTTTCAACATTTATTTTTCATGATATACTGCATGTTCTCAATGGGTTAAGGTCAGGACTGTTGGATGGCCAGTCTATTGCATGAATCCTTTTTTTGTCAATAAAAGTTTTTGCAACACGTGATGTGTACTTTGGATCATTATCCTGTTTTAAATACCAGCTTCTACCATACAATTTTTGTGCTGCAGATAAAAGCTGAAATTCTAATATGTTAACATAATAGGGTCCATCCATAATTATTGGTAAAGCAAAATAATAACATTTTCCTTTTAACAAAATGCCACCCCAGGTCATTATTTTTGATGTTCTTTTGCCCTACACAAAATTTAGATACTTAAAATGCACTTAAAATATACATCATACACTTAAAATATACTGGTAGAAGAGAACAAGAACATTTTAAGTGAGTTTTAAGTATGTTTTAAGTATATGAAATTATACTCAAAACACACTTAAAATATGCTATATACTTAAAATATACTTAAAACATACTTTTGATGGTAAACTAGCATACTTGAAATACACTTAAAATATACTTAAAGGTTACTTAAAATATACTTAATTTGTTCATTATTAAAAAAGGTATGTTTTAAGCACATTTTAAATACCTTCAAGTAGATTTTAAGCATGTTTTAAATACATTTTAAGCACCTAAACTTTTTGTAGGGTTGACAATCTCCAAATTGGTCTTTGTCCATCTTTATGCCATTTGCAAATTTTATTACAAAACAAGTCAAAGGCTGTTTCATCAGCAAAAATTGTATAACTCCAATCATCATTCATATGAGATTGTGCTCATGCCATTCTTGTTTCAACATGGTGGGCTGTTAATATTGGTGCTCCAACAGGTATGGAATTCTTATAATTTTTCTTTATTTGTTAAATTAATAAACTTTTCCTCATGTATATTATAAGCATACAACTTGAAAAAGTATTAAAAGTTTTAAATCTTCTATCTTTTTATTATTTTTTATTATTTTGCTAAAAGAACTAAAAAGAAAAAATAGATCAATACTTAATAATAAGATTATTTTCCTTCCAAGTATTTTTGCTTTTTGTTGGGTAGTAGTACACCTTCATTCTGCTTTCTTTTTTCTAAAATTTATGGTTTTTCTTTCTTCTTGGTAAATTTCATAGGTGATCTTTTCTTTCTTAGATAAGCTTCCAGTGTCTGAGTATCATTTATTTTGAAAATGTAAGGTGTAATTTTTTCACCTTGTTCCTTCTTCAAAATACCTCTAATGGTGCTGTAATTTTTGGGTTCCATGGTAGACCTAATGTAAATTAGTTTCATATTAATTATTTTTATATAGAGGGATAGGATAGTTCTATATATCACTTAACAAATGAGACATTATAAAACTGTTAATTATGATCACATTACAAATGACTAAATTTTGATCCCTGAAATTCTTGGTTATACTAATGTTCACTTTATCTGGTTTTGTTGGAGTATGCCCCAAATATACTGATGAAATGTTTGAGTTATCAACCTGTTACTCATTCATCAGGAATTTTGTTATTAAAATTAATAAAATTAATAAATAATATCATGAAATATATTATAATTATAAAATAATTCATAAGCTTTTTGGATATAAATAAAGTCTATGCTAAATTTTGTATATGTGTATGTATATAAATTACTTCTTTACCTGCTTATCATTCATTCACTATTATGATTGTTTTCATTATCATTTGTAAATAATTCTAATATGATTAGAACTATAAAAATATGAATAAATTATTGAAAATTTGTTACATCATTTAATTTTGTAAAAAGCATACTTTGAATAAATATTTAACAAATAGTTTTAAATGATCTTTACTTTATTCCCTATTGCGTTTAACATATTTATCTCAAATGATCCTCTGAACATTCTCAGTGCAGTGTGCAAAAAGCAGCAAATTATCACGTTAACACATATGAATTGATCGACAAAGGAGTTCCAATTTTTCTAGATTCGGTTTCCAAATTTGGTAATAACCCTGATTGTAATAATAAGCTAGCTTTACCGATCTAACTCGGGAAAAAACCTCTAAAATTTGGTGAAAATTTGTAGATCAGGAGGAAATATTATGAATTTTAGTTCAATAATAAAAATCTTTTTATTTGCAGACAAGAGACGATAACTTTAGTTGTTAAGCTCGTGCTACCTCTTACTATCAAAGCTTGTTGGTCGTTTGGCAATTGGCAATTGCTAGTTACCATTATAATTTTTATAATTATTGCTTGGTTGATCTAATTGTAATTTTGACCAAAAATCTAACTACACATATATATATATATACACACATTTTAAACTCTTGACCAACATCACTTTTTCTTGACAACAATGTCTTCAAAGGTAATAAAGATGATAATAAGTATTTCAGAGTTTTAAAAAATCAAGTTATTTATTTTCTTTTTTTTTCAGTCAAGACAAAAACAACAAAACTCCAAAACTCTTTCTGCTTCTGATGGTAAAGAACAAGTTTTGTCAGTTATTACTCGTCTTGTATTGTATTATGGTTATTTTATTATTAAATTTTCCAATTGCTTTTTTTTGGAAAGAAGAAATCAAATACAGGAGAAAATATAAAGAACTTAAAAAAAAAATACATGAAATGGAAGAGGTACAAAATTTCCTTTTTTTTTTTAACATATGGTTTTTCTTCTTCTAAATGATTTTATACATATTATTATTATTTTTATTTTAGGAAAATGATAAAATAAATCTTAAGTTGATAGGAGCAAAAAAAAGCATACAACGATTGAAGATAGAAAGAAGGTAAAAAGCATATATAGACACAAAAGATAAAGATAATTATGAATTCAATATCATCATCATCGTCATCATCATCAATTAACTATTTATTCAATTGACCAGTTATTTTTTCTTTTAGTTTTCTAGTGGATCGTTTAGAGCAATCACAACAACAAATCAATAACGAATCTGAGTCAGAGACCTCATCATCTCCACAAAGAGCAATGGAATCAGATGATGAATTATCTTCGGTGGGTAGTGATGATAATAAAAATATAAATAAAAAAATATTGATGATAATGGCTCTTATAATATAAATATAACTACCTTACAATTCTAAAAGAAAAATTAAATTTCTATGATTGATATAATATGAAAATTTTATTTTGATCATATTAACGATAAGAAGGCATTAAATCATAATAAATAATTACAAGTTAATTATATTTATTTATTTTTAATTTAATGTACCCAACTTTATTTTACCCTTTTTAACCTCCTCCACATTCATCTCATCGCACTATCCTCCCCCCACTTTCACAATATATTCCATCTCTTATCACATCATTAATCTATACAATCATCCATGGATCAATGATTATTAATTCTTAAAATTAATAAATTTTTTTAAAGTTGGATAATACATAAATCAATTAAAACAATTCATAATAATAACAATAACAATTATAATAATTTAAATTGAATTTATAAAATTAGTCACAAGAAGAATTGCTTGAAGATTCACATGTAGGGAAACGTAAAAAACAAGTTAAAGATCCAAATGCACCTAAAAGACCACGTAACGCATTCTTGATATATTGTCAGAATCAACGTGAACAAGCAAGAGAAGAAAATCAAAACAACAAAGAATTTCAAGGTGTTACTAGAATTTTAAGTCGGAAATGGAAGGATTTGCCAGAAAATGAAAGAAAAGTTTGTAAAAATTGGATGAAATTTGTTTTATTCTCCCAATAATTTTGCCATCTATACACACTAAGATTTATTTGTCGATATAAATAGGTTTATTTTGAAATGTATGGCAAAGAAAAATTACGTTATGAAAAAGAAATGTCTAGTTATGTTGGAGCTTCGTCAAATAATTATATCGGCCCTGAGGATTCGCAAAGAAATCAAAATATATCAATAATGACGATAGAAGATGTCAATATCAATAATGTTACCAATAGTGTTAATGAACATTCTATTTGTTACGATGATCAAGGTTCATCTTTTTAATAATACTGACAAAAGATTTTGATTAGAAGCATCAGTTATCAATGTGACTTATTACTAATCTATCTTCCTCTTCTTCTTTAGCAAATGCTGAACAACAACAAATTTCTTCAAAAAACGCCTATAATCATTACAATTGTCAAGAAGAAAAGTATCAAGGTGGAGTTGATGCATGTGCCACAGAGCCGGGAGCCAATGATATAAAAGACCACCTAATGATGATGACGATCAAAGCGAACGGATATGAAGAAGACGCTTCAAATTCTTCTGGTAATGAAAGAATGTTTGATGAATTAGCAGCGGACATACCATATAATAGATTTGATATTATTCAACAGAGTTCCACTGATCAATCTAACAATGATGCTGGAAATTGGTTAAAAAAGACAGCTGAATTAATGTCGCATTATAATGAAAATGAAGATGAAGATGAGGTAAAAGGTTTAGAAGCTGTCGATGGTGATTATGAGGAGGAAGAGGAAGGATTGGGCAGTGTTGAAGGTGGTTGTAATTTAGAAGGATATGATAGACACGATGCACACAATTTGTTGTCAGAAAATGAAGATTAATCGAATATCAAAATTAGTCAAAGAAAACCTTTCTTCACTTTTAGTAATTAAATACTATCATCCATTTTTTAATTTTTCAAATCGACATTTTGTTCCTAAAGCTTTATGTCTAAAGCTTAAATAATGTCTTAATAAAATAAACATAAATCGATCGATATTAACATATACTTCCCTACCAAAAGTATCCGGATAATTAACAGATACAATCACTAATATTGATTCCTCCCTATATATCTATCCTTTTTGGGGGGTTTTTTTTGAAAAGCACAGTAACAGTAAAGGTAAAACAAAAATCGGGACAGTTTAGTTCGTGATCCGTGATATAGAAGTTTGCCTAAAATACTAATTTCGGCAATAGTTTCGGCAAATTAAAAAATTTAGTTCGGTTTTCAAACAAGAAAAATGCCGAAACTTTAAGCATAATTATTTTTGCCGAAACTAAATCTACGTGCGAAACTAAATCTATGTGCCGAAACTACAAAATGTGCAAGCATTTTGTGTAACTAATAATAACGCATACCCTTCCCCATTATATATACCGCTCTTTAGATGAGGATCACGTTCAGAATTCATTGTGCTATCTATGAAAATATTCTTAAAAAATTCATTAATCTCTTCTTTCAAATTCAATTTATTTCCATCCTCCTCATTAAAATCAAGTCCTCCATTGTGTGAATAATAATATCTTCGTTCTGTTTCTTTGCCCCACCCATATAAACAATAAATCTTCATATCTGGTGCATTTGGTAATTGAGATTCTAAAGGATTAGTCCATTTCGCATGTTTCAACACCTTATCATCATCCTTGTCGTCATCCTTCTGCTCAAGTTCCTCCTTTTTTGTTGAAATTCCATAACTATAATTTCTTGCCAACATATTATTGAATATTGGATTTGTATACTTATGTAAGAATTTAACTCCTGAATTACATGTATGATATTTATGAATTACGTCTCTTGTTACATTCTTGTTATCGCTGTCACTATTATTGTTATTATTATTACTATTATTGCATCTAAATGTTAACATTGGGCCATAAGATTCCATGATATCGTGACGATCATCCGGTGCATGCGTTATATTACCCCAAATTGCCTCACCACCCTTTGGTAGCATTGAGGAAAGTCCACCCCATGTTCTAAATAAATCTGCACGTTCACGTTTAGAAAAAAATTTTTCTAATAAATAAATTCCAAAGGCACCTAATTCAACTGTGTCACGCATTTCACCTGTAATTTATGCAATTAATTTGATTTAAAACAGTAATAATAATAAGTTATTGTTATTAAATATTTTATTGTAAAATAAACCTGAAAGTAATGCAGATAAAGCTTTAGGTAACCCTAATAAAGGTCCAGCGATATTAACAAATGCTTCGATGTTATCATTAACCCAATTTGGACCACCATTACCACCGGAAGGTGATTCAACCCATTTAAAGAAATATAAAGCAATCAATGATCCTATAAGAAATAATAACAAAAATATAATTATTATTGTTTAAAAAAAAGAAATTTAATTTCTCAAAAAAATTTTTATTTATTACCCATTGAATGTCCAACAACTACAGATTTCCTTCCTTCGCTTTTCTTTGCAAGTTCAAGATTAGCCTTAAGCTTGGAAAAATATTTATCACGGATTTCAAGATTGTAAAATGATAATCTCCAATCATAAGCAGCAAGGTGCATATTATTATTATCATATCCAATTGCGGCAAGATTTTGAATCATTTTACCTATAATAGATGAATTTATACAATAAATAAATAATATAGTTATAATTTGTTTTTGAAGTGAAAAAATTTGCTTACCCCAAACCCAATAGCTAATTAATCCATTTATAAATCCGTTTTAATATTTAAATAAATAAATATTTATCAAAATATTGCTAATATTAATATCAACTTACCCAGGAAATAAATAATCAGCAGCATCCAAACCTAATTAGCAAGTTAATAATATTCAGCAAACAATATGAGCATTCCATATTCTTTTATTATTGTCTTCAAAAATTGATCAAAGATCATTTATGAATTCTCTTTAAATAATAATAATAATAATAATAATAATAATAATAGAAAGATGGTTGGGTGATAACAGGAGCTTTGGGACTTATGTATCTTATTTCATTATTTATAGCATTTTATTTTAAATAACCTTGAGCAGCCCGTAATTTAACTCCAGGTGGATCTAATCCAGTAATTGGATCAAGTCTCATATGATGTCTCCAGCATTCTTTATCCATAAGAATTGCTCGAAACATTGCTATATAAGTTTTATTATTTGTTATTAAACAAAATCATTTTTATTAAAAATAGATAGAAAGGAAAAAGGGATAAAAAACCTACTTGTAGTACCCCACATTCGCTTTCTAAAATATGGTCTAGAACAATTTGATGTACTCCAACTTTCCAACCCCTTATTAAAATATATTTAATTAATGATTTTTTTAAAAAAATCAAATCATCACAACAAAATATTAATTTTTGATATTTACAGTTGAAACGATACCAGGTATTAATGTAACAGGATGATAAGCGCTTATACCTTCAATTTTAGCCAAATCTAAACCAGGTAAGAATTCAGTATCAGCTAGTATTGATATATTAGGTCTTAAATACATGGTGATATTTCCTAATAATTCCTCCACTATAACATTGGCTGGTAACATTTTGGTAAAATCCAAATCTAGAAAAGACATAGCTATAAAATCCGATAATAATTGCAAGTCTTTAGCTTGTGGGGCAAAGAACGAGGCTATCAAAAGACCAAACATTATCCCTGCAGTAAAAACAACACGTTTCTTCGTAAGAAAAGGCCTTTTCTCTTCGTGTTTTAAAAAAAATGTATCGCTAACAAACTCTTCAACCATTTCTGGTGAAGATATGTTTTTTTTTTTTCTAAATTCACTTTCTGTCTTTGAATGGGAGGAGATACTGCCACTACTGGAACAAGATGTTTGAGTTGAACTAGTTGAATCAAAGCCGTCCACGCTTGCATGATCATCAGAAGACTTTGAATTTTCATTTTTATTATGTTTTTTACGGTTACGACGTTTAGCATTATTTAAATTTTGAGACATTTTTTTTTAATTAAAAAAAATTTATACAAGAAGTTACTTATATTTTTATATGATCATTTTGTACAATACTTTAAAATTACATTCATGGTAAATGTCAAAATTTAATTGACGGATCTATTACTAACTATACTAATATGGTTATAAAAATTTCTTCAAATAAACCAGTTACTAGCCGGTTAAGGGTAAAGTTTACGTAACACGAATTTTATATTTGTAATATCATCTGTTGAATGATAAGAGGATGAATACTATTAGCGAACAAAAATTGACAAGTAAATAAAAATAAACAGGATATGGTTCATTCTCTCTATAACGACCTTCCATCATTATATGTAATTTCTGCCTTTGTAGTGTATACCAAGATGTTCATTATAGGGTGAGAAAAATGAATCAGGGACAAAAGAGGGGTTCATTATATATTTTACTTAGTGTTCGTTATAGAGGGTTTGGTTATAGAGAGAATTAACTGTATATTTTCCCCCTTTCTCATGTTCCTTATTTAAAATAAATTATGATGTAATATTTTACGTATTAATTATATTAATTATCTTTACAAAATACCAAGTTGTCTCGTTTGACTTCTATTTATAATCTAGTTGCTTTCAAAAAACTCTAATTTTAAATTAGAATGTTTTTTTTAATTCGAAGCCAATTTTTTTAAAACATATTCTATTTATACTTTTACGGCAGCTACAGTCTTTAAAAAATAATCGCAAATCCTGAACTGCATCAAGCATCAATCCATTTTTCTCTAACTGTAAATCATCTAATCCACTAGAGTTCTCATGTGATAATTCCATGCAATCTTCTGATAATTCAAAATTTGGAAGACATGTAATAATTTTTTAATAAATAAGATCTAAGTTATTATTTATGACGTTTTATATTGGTATTTTATTTTTAAAAAAATTTTCTCAAAAGTTTTATTATATGGTGCGAGACCTCTTAAACCACCATTTACTGTGCCTCGTGGCCAAATTTCAAATTTGTAACATGATTATATAATTAACAGTTTTATAATAATATCCCATTTGTTATCTTAAAGTGATATATAGAATTACCTATATAAAAATAGTTAATATGAAGCTAATTTACATCAGATCTACTATGGGAACCCAAGAATTACAGCACCATTAGAAGTATTTTAAAAAAGGAACAAGGTGAAAAAATTGCTCCTTATGTTTTCAAAATAAATGATACTCAGACACTTGAAGCTTATCTAAAAAAAGAAAGAATTACCTATGAAATTTACCAAGAAGAAAGAAAAATAATAAATGTTAGAAAAAGAAAGCAGAATGAAAGTATGCTATTACCTAACAAAAAGCAGAAATCCTTAGAAGGAAAATAATCTTATTATTACAATATTTTATCTATCTATTTTTTCTTTTTAGTCCTTTAGCAACATAAATTATAGCAATCATAAAACCTAAGATTAGAGTTATACCTGTTAGTCATGACCAAATAGATTTACTATCAAATTTTTTGAAGTATTGTTTTTATATTCCTCAGCAGCTCCTTTGGTAAAGTTTTGGTATTTTAGATCACTGACACTAGTTTTCAAATGGTAGATATTAGGAGCTTGGACTTCTCTGTTCATCTTATAGTCAGGCACTACAAAAATCTTGTCTGGAAAATCTTTTTGAGTAGCCACAATATGAGGAGAATCACCATTGATACTCACATCAAAATCTGGATGGTTATCCTTAACTCAGTCTCAACTGAAGGGTTTGCTTTCCATTGACTTTTTTGATCAAATAAATATCTAATTTACATTGTGAAAACTTTCCAAATGTCTCAGCATACATTAGTATTTTTACCATTTATCTTTTATAATAAATATTGGTACTATTGGTCATATGTAATAAAAAAATACAATTTACAATTACTAAATTTAATTACTAAATCAATTTATATTAGCAATTGATTCTGATCAGCGATGTTAAATTCCAGTTCCAATGACAAATGACATGAAATTTCAAAATTTCATGCGCATCATGCGCATTTTATGCAGTGCATTTTTTTTTTTTTTAAATTTTTAATTTTTTTTAAGAAAATAGTTGATGATGATGGTGATAATAATGATGATAATGATGATAATGGCGGTGATGATGATGATGTTATTGGATGGGTTCGTCCAAATATAGATTGCATGATAGAAACAGGTACAAAATTACATTTCTTCAAATGTTGTTTACACCTTCCAAGAGCTTCGTTTAAATCATAGTTACAATATTTGCAACTTGCTCTATTTTGCTTATAACCACTAACTTTACCCAATCTGGTAAAATGAGACCAAATGTCTGAATTTGTCATTTTAAAAAATAGTATAAATGTTTTACGGGTAATTTTAATGATTAAAATGTAAAAATGCGTGTTTAATTTTAATTGGGTAAAATTTAATTTCCGCATTTTCTGTATGTGACATTGCATTATTTGAAAAAAAATCATGCGCATTGCATTTTTTTTCATGCGCAGAACATCTCTAAATATGTTCGTTAAACTTTTTTGTTGTAAAGAACTTTTATGTATTAACAAAAAAAAGGAAATAAATAAGTCAAATAAATCAAATGTATGTTGTAGAAAATATTATATGAAAAAAAAGTTGTTACACGAAATTTACTTTGTCTCAATTTCTTAAGTGTATAAATGTATAACAAAATTCGGAATTTTCAAAATACTAAGGCTCAGCCAATTTTCAGTTTAAGAAAAAACCAGCCAATAAGTATTGAAGCTTGAGTCATGAACAATAAAACTTATCGGTTAAATTTTTTAAAATGATATAATTTTTTTTTGTTTTAGTATTTTGAAGTTGACCAATTGTTACTATAAGCAATTAATGATTATAGATGATCTGCACTGTAATTATTTTCATGGAACCAGTTGAGGATTTTTATTTTCTCTTTTATATCAATTATTGAATATATACTTGAAAATATTTCTGATATTTATTTGCAGATCCACCCAAATTTAATTCTTTCTGCCTATTTTGCTTGTCACCATAGGACCAATTTCAGAATCTCTTCAATTTTAAAATAAATGAAAACCACAAAGTGAACATAAAATAATATATAGTGTTATAGGTATATGAGAAGTATTAACAAAGGTAACAAATGTAATGGTTCTAATGAATATGAAAAGGCAATTGATTTTTTAGAAAAAGGTTATGATTGTGGTTGTTCTTCAAGAACTCCCAGAGAACAATTTGCAGAATTAAGGGAATCCTTTCAAGCTCTTTCCAAGTCTGAACAAGACATATTTTTAATGGCTCAACTTAAGGCAATGGATGGGGATTAATAAGCACTAGTAGACGCCTTAAAAAGAGGACCAGATCTAACAAAAAGACATTCTATCAATGGGATCACAATACACCCCTTTGTCAAGAAACTTACCTCAATATGTTAGAAATTGGTAGGACTTATTTTGAAAACATTAGAAATCATCTGATAAACAATGGGTTTCTGCCAAGAATTCATGGTAATATTAAAAGGATGCCTCAATGGAAAACTAAAATGGTGATTGATAAAAATATTGCAGAAATAGTAAAAAACTTTCTAAAAAATTATGCAGAAGTCCATGGATTACCAAGTCCAGGAAGAAATATCAATAGAATAACTCAATCAATTATATTCTTACCAGCTGAAATGAGTTATAAATCAGTTCATAGAGATTTTCTAGCTGGTCTAGAAGAAGATAGTAATTTGAAATCATTGAAGTATGATGCCTTCAGAAAATTATGACACCAATTGACACCAGAGATTCAAATTATGAGTCCCAGGACTGACTTGTGTGATACTTGTCAACATTATAGAGATGGTTTACATTACAATGCTCGCCATGAGGAAGAAGCTAAAGATTTACTTAAAAGGTTTAAAGAACATTTATCCAAGGCCAAATTAGAAAGAAATTATTATAATAAAAATACCAAATTAGCAGAAGAACAAAGAAAATTAGTTAATCAAAATTATTCAAAGGGTAAAACACAATATTGCAGTATTGATGCTACTGCTCATTATAGTTATGATTGAGCCCAAAATGTTCATGTACCACATTTAGATCAACAAGTAAGTAAAATCTATTATCTTAGTCCATGTAAAGTTCATTTATTTGGTATTCAAGATGAAGCAGTAAGGGAACAAATTAATTATGTTCTTAATGAAGATGAAGCTATAGGAAAAGGACCCAATGGCACTCTTAGTATGATTTTTGATGGAATTAAGAAATTGAACAAAGGTGAAAAGCATTTAAAGATCACCTGTGATAATGCTGGTGGACAAAATAAAAATATTGTAACAGTTTGGTTCTATTTATATTTAGTAATTTGTGGTTATTATGAAAGCATTGAACTAAATTTCATGGTTCCAGGACACACCAAATTCAAATGTGATGGTAGTTTTGGCTTGATTAAAAAACTTTATAGGAAAACAAGAGTAGATTGTCTGGGTCATGTGGTTAATGTAGTAAAAAGATCCAGTCCAGCAGGATTGAATAAAACCCAGTGTTATGAAGGTGGAAGAGGTTTTCAATACTTAGATATTAAAGCTATTTTGGGAATTTATTTTAAGAAGTTACCAAGTATACAGAAATATCAACATTTTCTTTTTGAAGCAACTAATCTTGGTATGGTCAAAGCTCAGGAAATTGCTAATGGACCTTTTGCTGAATTCAATTTATTGAAAACCAAGAAATCAGATATTTTTGAAGAGATTAAAGCTTTATCTATTTTAGTGTTAACACCACCTCCTTTGGATCACAAAAGACAAGAGTATCTTTATCATAATATTCGCCCATTTGTGAAAGATGAATACAAAGATATTACTTGTCCAAGACCATTCTATACTGGCAACAAATAAAATATTTAGAACAAAAACACCTTCATTACTCTATCACACTTGTTAATTTGTCCCATTATTGTCATTAAGTTTAATAAGTTTAATCTTTTGACAAATATTGTTAGTTTTAAAGTAAAAAAGTACTAAAATAATTTATATACTTAATATGCCCTCATAAAAAGGATATAAGTATATTAGTATATTAAAAGAGCATATAAATAAAATCATGGTAAACACAATAAATGAATTCCAAGAGAGAAATAAACAACTATTAGAAGAAAATGAAAATTTAAAGAGGCAATTAGCAGATAAAGAACAAGAAACACAATTTAAACAGTTGAACAATGATGAAATTAGAGAATGAATAGCTACTATGTTAAGTAAGAGACATTATACTGATAATCCTGATGTAGATGTAGTTAATGAAATTATGAGAGCAGCTCATTGCAATCAAGAAGAATGAGAATGGTTCTGTAAGGTGTATCCTACTGAAGCAGCTCATGGAAATGTAATTCTCGCTGCTTATCAATATTTTCCTTATTGGAAACAATCAAGTATTCATTGACGGGTAAGAAATAAGGCAAAAAGAGATATCTTTATTAACCTTATCAAATTAAACTCTGAAGAAAGTAAAGAGTTATTTAGAAATTGAGTAAGAGAAGGCAAAATAGAAGATAATTTAACTTTAAAAGGAATTTTAGAAAAAGGATATGAAGGATGAGATTCAATCAAACAAAGTTGTTATGATTATTATGAGCTCAGAAATCTTTCTTTGGATGAGTTAATTAGCAGTTGGAATGAATTGACTGTGAATGCCAACAAGAAAGCTGCTAAGGTAAATGAATTGGAAGAAAAAGTTGAAGCATTGAAGGTAGAGTTGGAAAAAAGTGATGACAGAATAGAAGAATTGGAAGAGAGGGTAGATATTGAGGTTGAAATGAATTTAAAAGCATTAGACAAGTCAGCAGAATGGAGGGAAAAACAACTAAAAGAAGTAAAATCAGCCCATGTTTTGAGAGAAAAATGATTTTTGAAACAAATAGAAGTTTTAGAAAACAATATTGATTGATTAAAAAACAAAGAGCAAGTTATTAAAAAATATGAAGATAGAGAATTACCAGCCTTACCTAAAAAGCAAAAGCAAAACAGACTATTAAAATTCAAAAAGTTAGTAAACAAAGTTAAAGAAAAGAGCAAGGAGAAGTTTCAAACTCATGTTTTGGAAAAGTTTGAGGCTCATATCTTACAACCAAAGTAAACAGAATGAAACTAGAGTACAGAGTTTTGGAATTAGTAAATGGGGATGAACAAGAATGTAGTTATTGCTTTATAGATTATAGTGACCAGACTAACCTTGATTTTAGCACTGCTCCTGCTGCCTATCAGATGGTAGCACATACCAAGTCAGAACAATACTTTGATATATCCTTTATCTGTAAAGATTGTAAATTGGAATATGATAACAATGTTCTCCCAAGATGTGAGAAATACGATAGGTTAATGAGAAATAAGAGTCTATGTTATTGTCATAAAGAAAAAAAGAAGCAAACCCAATCTCTTACTAACAGGGAATTAGTTGCCCAATCTTTCAGTTCTCGCCTAGAAAATAAAACTAGAGAACTAGAAAAAGAGTTATCAATTACCAAAGAAGAATTAAAAGTTGAAAGAGAGGAAATAGACAAGTTTCAAGAGAAATCAGAAGAGTGAGGTAAAAGGCAAAAGCAAGAGTTATTAGATAAGATAAAAAGTTTAGAAGAGAAAATTAATCATCTAGAAGAAGAAAACAGGAAATTAAAAGATCAACAGAATGGTCAATTAACTGCTCAAATTAAAGTCAAAGAGACTAAAAGATGGTCTTGATTGAAAATAAAAAAGTAATTGAGGATATTTCCCTCTGTATAATTCCAACTATCAAAAAAAATGGTAGTTATTTTCCTTTTAAAAATTTTTGCTTTTTATTAGGTAATAATGCATCATCATGATGCTTCCTTTTTCCAACATTTATTATTTTTCTTTCTTCTTGGTAAATTTCATAGGTAATCCTTTCTTTTCTTAGATAAGCTTCCAGTGCCTGAGTATCATTTATTTTGAAAATGTAAGGAGCAATTTTTTCACCTTGTTCTTTCTTCAAAATACTTCTAATAGTACTATAATTCTTTGGTTCCATAGTAGACCTAATGTAAATGAGTTTCATTGTAATACAATTGTGATATTAAACAAACACTATTGATCCCCGAAATCCTTTGTAATACCAATGTTCACTTTGTCTGGTTTTGTTGCAGTATGCCCCATATGTAACATTAGCATTTACATGTAACATATACCTGAGAACTTTCCGAGTATTAGTATATTAATGTACTGACTTTAATCCATTGTGGGGAAAGTGTCAAATATAAGACATCTTTTTAAACTTAAAATTGGGCCCGCAGCTCTAGTCACCCAGGTAGTGCATTGAAGGTCACTAAGTCACCATTCTCTGAGATATAACTACTAATAATCTCCCTTTTCTTTCCGGGTGAATGGTGTTTTGATTCTGCAAATAACCTTAGCTTGAAGAAAAGTTAGCTCAATAAGACATGTTTCTTTTTTTCCAAATTCCCAAGATACAACATTCACATCATTTACTGAATTATTAAAAAAATGAAATGATCTTCCTTTAATTATTATTATATTGTAGTGAAGGCTTAAATATGACAATTGAGCTATCACAGAAAAATGTACTATTCTCAACAAATAAATATTTTCAGTTTTTTAAAAAAGCATTAAAAGCTATTCTTGATAGAAATTGTTATTGTACATTAATAAATACCATTTCCTTCCTTCACCCTTATTACCTAATTAGAGGAAAAAATTTCCCATTGTTTGATTGATATTATTTGCATACTAATACAATTTGTTCTTCAATTCATGATTTTATTTTTATAATATCCGGAAAACTATAGCCTGGATGAATTTGCATAAATATACGGATAATCCACATATTTTCTTTATCGCTTTCCTAGACTCCCTTTGGAAAAATAATAACATTTATGTTATTAACAAAGCATCAACAGCACAACCTATACAAGGTATTTTTTTTGGATCAGTGTTTTTTTCAAATTAAGATTTTGCAATTTCTAGCAAATGATCTCGCATCACAGTATCAATAAAGATTATCAGTTATACTGAATTCAAAACAAAAAAAAATAATTGGTACAATATCTTGTAAATATTTTGAAAATAATCAACTATGTCAGATCCAAAATACTTTGTATAGTAAATGTATCGGTAATGAATACGATGTATCTTTGCCTTTGTTAAAAGGGTATTTATAATTGCTGGACATGTATTAAATGTATGCTTGTGTTATTAAAATAAATAGAGCTTTATTCGATCAACTAACTGATTAAAAAAACTAATTTAACCAATCGAAGCTGCCAATTGATTGATCAATTGGTTGGTATATATAGAGTAGATTGATATTAGACGGTTTTCTCCAAAATAGGCAGAGAGAGATTTCAGCAATACAGACAGCACTGATTGAGTTTGCTTATTCACGCCTTGATACTGTAATATTACTGGCATTGCTGTAAGAGAAATAGCACAGTCATGTAATAGACTAGAGCATCTTGACCCCTATGCATTCAAGACAAAAATTTTTTTTGAACCAATCTATAAACTCAATAGTTGATAGATACTCTCTTGATTCATACACTCCCTACTATTATTTTAAATGTATGTGTGAATGATTGATTATACGCATTTATTCAAAATAAAAAAAAATAGATTATGATAAATATAAATATATAAAAATACATTATTTATTGCAATTGTTATACCCCACCAAATTGTTTAATCAATTTTAATAAATTCAAGTCAAATAATTCACTACGAATAGGCATCTCAGGTGTATAAAAAGGATTTTTCATTGCATAATCACTATAAATAACATATGTACGATGCAAGAGCACATCGATACTTGGATGTGCTGGATCTGCTAAAATTAAAAATTTTGTTCCTAATTCCAAGAAATTTTTTTAACAAAATATAATTAGTTTTATTATTATTATTGTTGTTTAGTGGAAATCAAATCAAATATCTTTTTTTATTAATTAGAACTTTACCTGTTAAAGTCTGATAACAGTATAATTTAAATGTGTCGGCTTCTAGTACTTCTAAACCTGAAGATGTGGAATTTCTAACAGGTGAAATTTGCGAAGTGATTGCATGCACACTTTTACAACAAATGGATTTAATAAAATGAAATCTAAAGTTTTTTAAACACACACTCTCAGAGTATAATTAGAAATACCTATGAAGAGTACCAGCCAGCACTAAATATTCATTAGCAGATAATTTTGCTAAACCTTCATTAAAATCTTTTTGATAAATAAGACCACCAGCTTTATTAATTATGTATAATGAAAAAATCATTTTTTTTTTATTTTTAATTTTTAAAATAACACACACACAATTGGAGTGAAACCAAAATTATAAATATAGATATATTTCATTATTAATTATGTATAATGAAAAAATCATTTTTTTTTTATTTTTAATTTTTAAAATAACACACACACAATTGGAGTGAAACCAAAATTATAAATATAGATATATTTCATGTGATCAATAAAAAATACAAAGATAAAATTTATTTTTTAAAGTTTGTTGCTTTTTTCGTATTTTCCATTAATTTCTTCAGAAACAAGTCTCATATCTTTCAAAGCGCTTAACATACTTTCTTTAAATTTCTTTGTATCAGTTTCTGTTGATGATTTTTTAGATTCCATACCAAATTTTAATACATGTTCACCTGGTAAATAATTAATTCCGTAACCATTTGGATATACACAACCAAACCCAGTGCCTATGTATATATATAAAATGTTAGATAAAATATATCATCAAACACAAATAAATTTCAATGCTGGATTTTTTATAAATATGACTTTACCGTTAAATTTAGTGCCAGTGGTTAAACCACTTGTACTCAATAACCATTCTTGACTTTTTGCAAAAATAGGATGTTGGAATAATGGATGAGATTCACCTTCTTTTAGCAATAGCCTAAGACCAAGTAAATGACGATCGCAACCTTTTCCATTTGATGCATCTCGAGTATATTCACTATGTGCTTTTACTGCTGCTTGTAATAATCCATATTTTTCTTTTGTCTAATGTTATATATATATTTATATATATATATATAAATTAATTCATGCGAAGATTAGGTGGTGGAGGATAAGTAACAAATATACTACTAACTGATAAAGAATTGTTTTCCATTACTTCAACAAAAGCCTTACTCTCCGCACTCAATGTTCTTATGGTCTCAGTACGGCCATGTCTAAATTGTCGAGTTGAACCTGTTTCATAAGTCGGGACGACTTTTCTGTGAAGTTTGTAATATGCTAATTGAATAACCATTTGAATATATGCATCTGGAGGACACTTGGCTTATATTAATAATTGTAGGGATAAAATAATTATAAAAGAGTAAGAATTTTTTTGTATAATAATCAAAAAAATAATATATCAATCAATCAAAATAATATTAAAACAAGTAAGTAGCGATTATATTTACCAATTTTTTTTATAAAATGTGTACCGTATTCTGAAGAGTGTAATACAGTAACATCAGAATCAGCAATAACTTGTGATATACGTTTTTCTGCATCTTGAATGAATTTAAGCGTTTGTTGATTAGTGACAAATCTGATTCTACGTGGCGATGGAATTTTTCGGCCCGAGGTTTTTGCATCCAAATCAGTTGGTTCTATGAGTGTCCATTCAGCGATAAATGCTGTTACTAATGCATCACATGGAGAATGCTATAAATATATTGAAAGAAAGGAATTAACTTTTAAGTTAACATAAATAAATAAATGGGTAGTCAGATAGCATATGCATACCTCACCATGCATACCTGCCACTCCATTACTTTCCACTATTATAGACATTGACTTGTCAAACCAACGATTATAGCCATTTCCATGGAATATGTTTCCAAGAAATTGATCTAGATTGTCACCGGACGAATAATCATCTAAATTAACAACGAATAATGCACTTTCGATCAAATTTAATGTCTCGCGATTTTGTGGAGAAAGTGTAAGTAAATGTTCACGCGCCTTTT
The DNA here is from genome assembly GCA_958430865.1 of Entrophospora sp. SA101. Lineage (NCBI taxonomy): Eukaryota > Fungi > Glomeromycota > Glomeromycetes > Entrophosporales > Entrophosporaceae > Entrophospora > Entrophospora sp. SA101. The sequence continues at coordinate 31,498 of CAUDNR010004044.1, forward strand.
AAATAACATTAAATAAAAAAAAAAATTCTTTTGTAAACACTCATTGAGAACAATCATAGAAAATTGTGTAAAGATGATGATGGCAGATTGCACTTACCACGGTCCAACTATCACGATCATCTCCTGTGAGTATTCCAACTGGAGGATCATATTCTGTTTGTAAAACATTGTTAATTATTTCCCAAATTTGCCTTTAATAAAATATTTATTTTTTAAATATATATATATATATTATTAGAAATAAATAAATAATTGTAATTATATATATAATAATGATTGTTGAAATAAAAATAATTACTGTTCAATGTCACCATCACTCAATCTATTCCCATCGACATCATAACATTCTAAAATATAATATTGATTCCTTGCAGTAACTATAACGTGTCTGAATTGATTCGGATGTTTTGTATGATTTAACGCATCACAACCATGTTGTGGGATACGAGTCAAACCATAAGCACGTGTGTATTGATGCATACATAAAGGATAAGAGCGTGTGACATCTGGTGGAATTTGTTCACTATATACATATATATGTATGTATGTATGTATGTATATTCATAAATAAGTTGCCAATATGAATGAATCAATCAATCTATCAAATAATTAAATAAATTAAATAATTGATTAATTTACTTGTCAAGCAATTCTTTATAATGTAACATTCTATTGATTAGATGTGCACTTCTTTTAACTTGAAATTCTGAGAATATTCCTTTGAATCTAGTATCATTACGAGAAGCGAGATATTCACCAGGAGTGTTCGAGTCATCAATATACATAAAAAACCAATTAGAGTTAATAATCAAAGGAACTCTCCATTCTTGATAGGCTTTTTTTATCCACCATGTATCGTCAAGCCAATTATCAGGTGCAATATTATCAATATCAATTAATCTCTGTTGAAGCAGATTACCCAGTCCATTTGGCTTTATAAAATCTTTAACTTGTTCTTCAACCACCGCAAGTTCCTGTTTTGAAATAAGTGGACGAAGTGAACGTAGGTATTTGGTGGTAGTTTCTTCTAGTGAGGGAATTGGAAGTCTTGGTAAAGAATCCTGATAGGTAAATGTTTTAAGGTTCTTTGAGCCTTGATTTGACATATTAATTTTATTTTTTGAAGAATTAAATCAATTGATAAATAAATAATCTATATTATAATAATCGAAAAAAAAAATCTAATGATAAATGATATAAATCTTTTATGGTAACTAATGTTTGTATAATAATCAGTTCACGTGTGTTACCAAAGCTTGCATTTTAAGATTTAACGTCATTTTTTATATTAATATTTCGGATCTTGCTTATAAGAGTAGAGTGAAGTTTCTATTTGTAATACAAATCTTATTCGAATTATTCATTTTATGAACTTATGTTTCATACAAAAACATTCACGCATTTCATTGATCAAGAACTAGTTATATATATATAAAAATTCTCAAATATTTTTTATTATTAACAATATGTATTTTTAGGAGTTGTTAACAGATTTATATAATAATATATTATTTTTACTCTTGAAATGCTATAAGAAAAAAAAAGAAAAATCAGCCCTTAAAGTTAGCAACGTATGAATAGGCGAGTAAACACCGCTTGATAATGTTGTATGCAAGGGGATTGAAGCTCGTTCTAGTGAGTGACACTTGTAAATTCCAAGTTCCTTGGACATAACATGAACTTTTAATACACCATCTACAAAATTTTCATTTTCAGCAATAAACCTCCATCAAGTTAAATGTAATAATTATATAAAACATTTGCCTGCAACATTAACTGTAAATATTGATACTAGATCTCTCATCAGGTGTCGATAGAATCCCTTTGAGATACATGCTAACGTTTTATTATCATGTGCTTAACTTGGGTAGACTTTGGGACGTCCTGTTTCAAGATAAGCAATCATTAGTTCCTAGTCGAATGTACATCATATGATCAACTCTTCATGCAATTTTTTAAGAATACTTTCATATTGCACTAGCTAAACTGCCTTTTTCACCCGATATCAAGTTATAATAAAGTGATGACCATACAACAAACCTATCATACTCCCCATGCAACTGGTGATCCCGGTAAACTAGTCATCACAATATTCAACAATGGCGCAATTGCCTCACACACATACGATCCCTCATTTACCTGTGGTTTTTTATTCGTTGTAAATTATTCACATTTTGGTGACCTCCAATCCAAACCTTTCCCCTAATTGAACAAACATCATTATTTCTGACTAATAATGATAATCTTATTTTTTATAAAAATAATAGAAATTTAACAATGCTAACAATAACTCTCTTGTTATTTGATCTAGTTTCTCAGGCCAGTCTAACTACTTCAAAAATCTACATCATTTAATGTATCCAATTTATCTAAAGCAATCTTGGCTTCTTTGTCCTTAATAATTTCCTCACAAATCTCTCCATTATTGCATTATTTTGACTCAATTTGAATTTTTTGAACAGTTCCTATAATAAAAATTGTCAATTATAAAATGAATATGTGTATGATTTGTAGCTCCATTTCAATCTTCTCCCATATAACCGTTTCATAACTGGAACTTTCCTTCTTACACTGAGATTAACGTCAGTAAAAATCATAATACTTGAAGATCTAAGAGAAATTAATCAAATAACTCCAATTTCACACTTTAAGGATGCATATTTGCACTTGCGTCTTCACACCAAGTTATTGTATCAATTTCTTTGGTGAGTACGTACATATACACCAATGAAAATAACCAAATATCATCAAGTTTTCATCGTAATACTAAGTTTGTCAATATTCTTACTAAGAAATATTCAGCTCCATAAGAGAGCATATATCGATTGTCAAATGCTATTGACATCTGGAATGGAAGTAAATATTCAATAAAAATTATGGATTTTTTTTATCTGAAGTTACACTTAAAAATTGATCAATCAATGATTGTTACACGCCATCTCCTTCTTATTTATTATATTTTATATATATTTATTTATTTTTTTCGATCAATTTTTTGATATGGTTTTTGAAAATAAAAAAGTCACAGTTGATGATGAATTAGACGTAGAGGACGATCTACTTGACGGTTAGTTATAAACTATAACCTTTTTCTTTCAAAGTAAACCATTAAACATATTGTATTTTTAAATTAATAAATAGAGGTTCTTGATGATTTTTCCTCACAACCTCCCACAAAATCTTCATTGACTTCTTCATCTTTAACGGACTCATCATTATCTACCTTTTCCACAATAAATAATAGTGGTTTGTTAAATGATGATGATGATATCAATTTGGCAGAACTTACTTCAGACATGGATGAAGAATATGCAAAAATTTTAGCAGCAGACATGGAAAAGTTGGTAGATGAGGTGACAAATAAAGAGCTAAATGAAGAGCTCAGAAGTACATTACAAGGTTTTATGAATTCTGTTGGTGGAATTAACAACTTGAGTGATTTTGGTGGTAAAGGTAGTAATAATGGTGATGTTAGTGGTAACAAAATAGGAAAGTCGCCAAATGAATCCAAAGGTGATTCATTTCAAGATAAAATCAATCAAACTATGAATAAATTACAAAATAGTTCTGAACAAGTTGATGTAAACGTTTGTCTGTCTATCTATCTGTCTGCCTGTTTGTCTGTTTACATATTCATTTTACTTACCTTTCATTGTCAATTTATATAGGCCAGCATTACAGAAGAATCAACAGATATACTTATGGAAGAAATGTTAAAACATTTAGAGAATATGGGCCTTACAGAAGATAATATTGATGGAATGTGTGGAGGAGTGGGAGGAATGGATAAAATAATGGAATCAATGATGGGAACTTTGGCATCTAAAGAATATTTATATGAACCAATGAAAGAATTCCATGAAAAGGTGATTAATTATTTGGGTTGAAAAAGAAATTCAAATATTTTTATTTATTAATTTGTCAAATTCTTTTCCACAGTATTCAAAATGGCTTAATGAAAAAAATGGAAAAGTACCTCATATTGATTATGAAAATTTCAAAAAACAATCAGATTGTATCAAAAAAATTATTGAAGAGTATGAATCACCAGATTTCGACAATGATAATGAACAACAAAACAAGGTTATATTAAACTTGATGCAAGAAGTATGTCTATGAAAAAATTATTTTTATTTTATTTTTATTTCTTTAATCAATTGTTTTTTATTTATTCTATTTTTCTCTTGTACCACATTATTTCTCAACACTTCAAGTTACAAGAACTTGGGCAACCACCACCAGAAATTCTTCAAGACTTTGCACCAGATTTATCATTCGATGAAAATGGATTACCTAATCTATCTAATGCAGATTTACCTTCCAATTGTAAACCAATGTAATCAATAAAGAAATTGTTATAAGTGGTGCGATGTTTGTTTTTTTTTTTGCCCTTTTTTGTCTTATTTGAACAATAATTCATTTTTTTATTTTACATTTCACAAAGTTAAAATGATTGTATATTGATGTTATTCCTATTCCTATTCTCGTTCAATAACTTGTTTGCATGTCATTTTTACTGCGCATTTATTCAGACTCAAATAGCAATTATTAAATTTTTTTTAAAAGTTGCAATTTTAAATCAATTTTTGAACAATATTGCTACATATTAATATATAATTTTTGAATATGACATTTAATAGCATTATTTTAATCTAAGATTGTTCAATTCGGTCAAGTATTTAGTGATATACAGAGATAAGCATCACTGCTGTCACATTTTTTGAAAAATATATTAAAGATAGATTTGTTTTTCATTGTATTTTATAAATTTTTTTTTTAAAAATTATGCAATAATAAATAATAAAAATTTATTTAATTTTCTCCTTTAAAAAAACTTCACAAATAATAAAAATTATCAAGTGCAAGCAATTTAATTTTGGTTTTACTATGCTAAAAAGCCATTAAATCGACAAATCATGGCTTCAGTCGCTGAGAGTTCCTTAAAAATCAAATGAGAAAGATAATAAAAGAATCAAGAAGTCAATGAAATGTAGAAAAATCTTGGATGCAGAAGTAGAAGCTTAGGTCTTCATGAATGTGGATAAACTGTAACAGGGTTGGATGTTGCTTTGAAGAGGAGGAAAGAACAGTCTTAATTTAATTGGAAATGTTGATTGAATTTGATTTATTTACTGAATTTTCTAGTGTCCCAGTAAGTGTGGAGAAAAACAATTTGTAAAAAATAATTACCAACGCTAACCTCTTGCATCAAATCTAAGGTTTCCTCTTAGCCGAAATTGCCAAAACACTTTGGGCAAAAATTAATTTTTTATAGGCCCAAACTATTTTTTGATGTTTATCCTTATAAAAAATATAGAGAAGCCCAAACTATTGTCAAAGCACTTTTTAAATAGTTTAGACAGGAATCCTTAATTGAACTCATAATTCAGTCAGTACAAGTCCTGTGTAGATGGCCTACAACAATGCATCTCAGATGTAAGCCTCGATGTCGCAAGCAATTCTCATTGTGTGCTTCCGTAACATACTTTAAAGGTATATCACGGACTCCATTTACATCCCTGTCAATTTAAAGTCTTTTGACTGTCCAAGTTGTTATGTTTTATGACTCCACAACATCCACAAGTTTTACTAGCATATTTCTCAATGCAGATGACCACCTTTCACCAAAGGATACTCACAGGATTTATGGATCAAATGGCTTTTAAATCAGTAATCTGGCCAGGTTGACATTTGTCTCACGATTTTAGATTAGATTTTTCTAAAACTGTTGTCATTTTTAACCATGTCTTTTGTGTGTGTGCGGGTAAATCTACGTGGTGGTTCTCACAACCATTTTGCTAATTTACAATGGCATTCATCCACAAGTTTATGTGGATTGGAACATAGATCGACAGAGCTTATATCATTTACACTTATTAGCTTTACCATGAATAGAATCCCTTTTGCTTTGGACTTTATCATGGTGATAGCATTAGCAATTTATTTTACTTGTATCATTACAGTGTGTTAAGAAAAAAATGGCGGTGACAAAAAATTGCATATCTCAACAATTACATAACATAATCAAATAAATTTAGATTCGTTTGAAAGTTTATCAAATTACCTTGTTAAATAAAAAAAATAGACATGATATGCTATTGCCAATTTTCTGTAAAGCTAATTCATATCTTTTTTTTAAAACTTTGCAAAATTTTTGTCTCTGAAATTTTAACACATAAATTTTTAATAATAAGCCTGACACAAAAATATACATAATAATCATACAAAAAATTATACCGGTGTGTAATGAAAGTTCTGGAGATTATATATATAAACTTTCATACTTCCAGATTTTCTAGAATTTTGTCAATTGGAAATAAAAGGAATTTGATTATTTTGAAAAAAACAATTTAATGTGTAAATTTCTTTAATAATTGCTCTAAAGCCTACATAATAACATGCTTCAAAAATTTCATATGTTATAATCTAAGATCCTCCGATTCTCTGTTATAATTTTCATCATATAATTTTGGCTACTTTTCATTAAAAACAATATTTTTACCAACCGCCATTTTTTTCTTAACACCCTGTATGCCTTGTCTTTTACATATATCCTGCTTTTTTTGGTCACGTCTCTTTTGTGATTCTAGATTGTCTCGATTTTTGTGATATAAACTATTCTGATTATAGTATTGGATCCCATTAAATTCCCATGCTAATTTTAATTCTTCATTATATCCATCTAATTGCATCCCATCCAAAAAGTTTGGCTTACATGATGGGAATTTTTTACCTAATAGATCTTCAAAAATATATCTACAGCGACGCTCATCAGTGTGATGGAAACAAAGTGGGCACCATTGGAATTTATCTTTCTGGATCTTATAAGGTGCTTCCCATTGATGGATAGGGATGTTAAACAGTCCCAAAAGACTGGCGGACTGATGGTCTGTCCTTGGACTGGACTAGTCTTTTCTCAAAAAAGACCAACTGGTAGTCTTGCAGTCTTTATCATGTGAAAATGGTCCTAAAACGGACTTTTTTCAAATAGGGACTGAAGTTTAAACTGGTCCATCTTGATCCGGTCTTGGACCATTTCTATAGTGAAGTTGTTACACTAGATTGATATGTTATTGGTCCTAAAACGGTCTTTTTTCAAATAGGGACTGAAGTTTAAACTGGTCCATCTTGGTCTGGTCTTGGTCCATTTCTATAGTGACATTGTTACACTAGATTGATATGTTATCAGTCCTAAAATGGTCTTTTTTATAACCATCTTTAAAAAAAAAAAAAAAAATTATACACTCTCTTTATTGAAAATTTATGATTTTACGACTTGTAATTTTTTTCCCTTTATTTCCAAATTTATGTTAACATTAATTTACTATTAATAATTACAAAAAATATTGTATTAAAAAAATCATTATATATAATTAATATATATATTTTTCAAAAAAAATTTTTAATTCTTATTATATAATATATATACACTCCCTGGACAAAAGTATCCGGACACCTGTTTTTACTAATTACACAAAAACGCACATAATAACTATACATAAAATTTTGACAAAATTTGGCTTAGGTTTTGAAGAACATGCATGTAAAATTTGATGCTTTTAAAACGTCTAGAAACATTTTAGTTAAAAAAATACGAAATTTGACAAAAATCGCGATATCATTTTTTGTTTATTTAATTTACCCAAAATCCTACATAATAATAAAAATAAAAATTTATATCAATTGTAGCTTAGGTTATCTAGAATATGTATGCAAAATTTTGTAGTTGTAGCTAGCATAAATAATTTATAATAAAATTAAAAAATTAGTAATTAAAATCGCATTTTGTAAAAATCAAGATTGATAAAAAATTTTTTTAATCTTAAAAATGCCAAAAAACGAAGAATTGTCAGAATTTATCTGAGGGAAAATTTTAGGCCTTCATGAAGGTGGCAAGAGTGTAAGAGATATCGCCAAGAAGCTAAAAATCCTAAGAAGCACAGTTCAAGACACCATTTCTCGTTATAAAAACCTAGAAAATGTTAAAAGTGCATCAAGAAGTGGTAGACCAAAAGCTTTAGATGAACTTGAACAAAACGAATTAAAAGTGCTAGTAAAAACAAATAACTGCATGTCAGCAAATATGATCCAGAAAAAATTTGCTGAAGAAAACTATCTTGTGGTTTCGACTAAAACAATTTGTAGGAGCTTGCATAGCCTTGGAATTTCTCCAGGGTTGCTGCTGTAAAACCACGTGTTACAGAAAAACAGCGAGAAAATCGATTAAAGTGGTGTTTAAGCAGGAGAAGATGGAGTGTTGCTCAATGGGGAAAGATAATATGGAGTGATGAATCTCGCTTTACAATTTTTAGAAGCGATGGTCCCCATCATGTTTGGCGTCCAGTCGGTGAACGGTACAATATTGAAAACATTACACCATCGGTCAAACATGGTGGTGGTGGAATAATGGTTTGGGGTGTTTCTCTGAAAAAGGACTGGGGCCATTATTTAGAGTTGAAGGGATGATGGATAGGCATGATTATATAGAAATTTTAGAAAACAAATTGTTGCCCTATATTAGTGACAAATTTAACAGCAGGTGTTACGCATTTCAAGATGATAACGCGCCTGTGCACACGGCACGTGATGTTCAAAAGTGGATAAAGGAAAAAAAGATTAAAACTTTACCTGATTGGCCTTCACAATCCCCAGATCTTAATCCAATCGAACATCTTTGGAGTGAACTAGGAAGGCGATTAGATAAGCGGGCACAATACCCAAAAAATGCCAACGAATTGGAAGCCGCTTTACAAGAAGAGTGGTCAAATATTCCATACGAAGTTTACCACAAATTAATAGAAAGCATGCCTAGAAGGATCGAGGCATGTATTTCTAGCAATGGATGGCCAACTTGATATTAATATTGGATTTTTTATTTTTTATATTTTTCAATAAAATTTTGTTGATCATTTTTTTGGTCGAATTTCATATTTTTTTAACTAAAATGTTTCTGGGCGTTCTAAAAGCATCAAATTTTATATGCATGTTCATCAAAACCTAAGCCAAATTTTTTCAAAATTTTATGTATAGTTATTATGTGCGTTTTTGTGTAATTAGTAAAAACAGGTGTCCGGATACTTTTGTCCAGGGAGTGCATGACATAACGATGGAACTTTGTCAAGAATGCCAAATAGATATGCCACAACTAGTATGAGGTCGGGTACATCCGGAAAATATAAAAAAATTTTACACGTGTCAATTGTAAGTTTAATAATAAAAAAGTGTAAAACTTCCGTCAGCACTGTAAGATTTACACAATATGACGTTGGCATCGTAAGATTTATGCAAGTTTACACTAAATTAATTTCCTGATGTAGGTAATCTGCGTTAATATATATATATATATGTAAATGGCAGAAGACTTCATAAAAATAGGTAATACATTAGGTAGGTGGATAGGGTATTCTTCTCGTTAATATGTGTCTTTGACACTAGCTCCGCCATTATATGTGGGTATTGGTCTTCGACTCATATAAGAAAAAACGCAGATATATACCCATTTCGGGTATGATCACATGTGGCCTGTATCAGTGGCGTTTTTTGACTACTGGCAACTACTGACGGCAAATATCACTATGTATTTTCTATGATCCCATCTTGCGCCATCTTTCCCGACCACGTATGAATATGAGTCTTCGACTCTAGACTTTGTCCATTACTTTTTACCACCCGATTTCGGACTCCGAGATGTAACAAACGTGATTACCGTAAACCATGGTTCACGATAAACTTTGAGTATCACGCGTGAATACTATTTTTTATCACCCGAATTGGAAAGCCAAACGTGGCTAATTTTTTGAATCGCACCACCTTCGAGTGTGGCCGGGATATGCTTAGCATGTAGTGGTAATAATCGGAAGCCAAACGTGGTCAATAGCATCACCAATAGTCCATCGTTATGGACGTCAATAACGATCACTAAAGCGGGGCTCAAAAATGATGACGAATTGGAAAACCAAACTCCCGCCATTTGATATCGAACAAAAACCCATCCTGCCCTCGATACTGGGCACTCATTTTTTATCACCAAAACCTCGAATAGGCACCGCGCTTGTGAGGTGTAGACTGTGAATCGTAATATGATCAAATGTGGTCTAATGACGGAAACTGACTGTGGACACCAAATAGATATACAATAGTTCACATATTTTCAAACGATGGAAACTGGTCACAATCGTCAAATGGATATACAATAACTCAAATATGATCTAACGACGGAAACTAACAGTGATCGTCAAATATATATATAGCACCCACATCTGACGACAAAATCGTGGACCCATCGCCACTCAAATGACGACGGGAATCGCGGGTTGATCGTCATAACTATCGCAAGTGGGAATAACCTATCGGAGTGAAATAATATAAATATATTATTTCACTTCGATAGGTTATTCCCACCGGATCTGTTCCTTTATTTGAAATAAGAAAATATATGAGTACCTACATGGTAAATTTAACAAATAGACAGGCTCCATTTGCTGTAATCTCATATATATGGCCTGTTTCGATTAACGGATGAATCTGACATAAATATTTAATAAAGCTACTTATCACGTGATTTGACTTGATTTTGCCAGAAATTTAATTCGATAAGTCGGTCACATGAGCTCATATTCACATGACTGACTTATCGAGCTTACATATGTATAAAATGAATGATCTTTACTTTTTTAGCTTCACAGGAAAATTTCATATAACTTTTCAAAAATTTTCTGTGACTTTATTCTTTTAATTATTATCTATCAAGTTACGTTTTATTTTTTTAAAATGCATACGTTCTGAAGCCTCTGAAGCCTTTTAAAAACAGCCCATAAAATTGATGTTTATAGGTGATATAAACCATGCAAAAAAAAACTCCCAATTTTTAAAACATCAAAAATCATACACACGTGAAACACGTATACGATCGAGCAAAAATGGAAAATTTTAAATATGCAAGTTGTTTTGGTTTTTTTTTCAATGAATATATTTTGTTTCAATGAATATTTTTTTTTTTTTCAATGCATATTTTTTTTTCAATGCATATTTTTTTTTCGATGCATATTTTTTTTTCACAAATTAATTGATTAAAAATTACTATTTTATTTTTATTGAATGATTGAGATTACTTCTAATTGATTAATTATACATTTGACGAGGGAAAACACGAAATACAAAGTAAGTAAGCTTGAAAAGTGGGCGAATGTCTTTCTTTATATTTACGGATTTCAAATTCCATACATACATATTAATATTAATATTCCAAATCATATAATAATTTTTTCAAAACACGGAATTTCAAATCCCATACATATTAATATTCCAAATCACATAATAATAATAATAATAATAACAATAATTTTTCAAATCACGGAGTATCAAATTCCGTGTACATACTCCATATTATATTAATATAATTTTTCAAAACACGAAATATTAAATGTGTACTAATGCGGGATTTCAAACTCCATGCACATGTTCCATATAATTGATTTTCAAATCACAAGATTTTCCATAGGGAGGTGTTAACATTGATTAGCATTGTGAAATACTTCTACGGGCTACAACTGGTGTCATAGTACTTTGAAATTGTTCTTCGAAGTCATAATCTGTCGCACAAAAACCTTAAATGTTATAATGAAAAGAATATAATCTTGGATATTCTAGATAAGTAAACAAATATGGGCGTTCAAATAACAACAATCTTTACCATTATTTTCGTTAAAAAAAAAGTTAGATTGATCATAAGTTTGTTACACCATCAACATGAACCCGTTTTATCTGTTGAAAATTACTAATGTATGACGTTACATCCGGCTGTTACGGGTATTGAATTTTCATTATTATGCATTGCCTGTTTTGTTAAGCATTAAACGTTAAAAACAAGATTTGGATAAACATGGAAGCAATAATGACAGAATATAATAAATAAGTAAATAAATAAATAAATAAACCCTTAATCCATAAACATTTGTCGAATTAAACCAACACCATTCTTTCTTACGTTATAAAACCATTTCCATTTTTTAAACCGAGTAGATTTTTTCTTGGGTGCGTGGAGGAATGCCATTAGATATACCATTGGATATAAGGGCTCTTAAAGGAGTGCCAATTTGTTATTTTATAAATAAACAAGTTGTCTTGATAAACAATAACTTAACTTCTGAAAAAGATGACGGTAATTTGCGATTATATTCATCTTTTAGAATTTCTAATTTAATCTTTGAGGTTTGTTTACATTAATAATTAAAATATCAATGCTATCAGTATGTTTGCTTGTTCGTGTATTTTTTTTTAAATAAAACTTTTTACGTAAAATTAGGAAGGAGATTTTGATGCTAATGAATTTGGTGATAAGCTTTATAATTTCATCCTCCCAAGTAATGTTAATAAATATTTTAAGATAAAAGTAGAAAAAGATTTAAATAGAGAAAATTCAGTAACGGCAAGTAGTATTTATATATTCCATAATTGGTTATGGTGCAACACAATTTTACGGAGTGTTATCTCTGCCTAAAGTTCCTTGCGAACTGGCTAACGCAGAATTTTGATAAATACGATTTCATTTGCAAATTATTATTGTCGAATATAAAAATTTAATAAATATACATTTATGCGTTCATTTCATACATATAAATTATTTCCATTAGGTCACATTTTCTTTTTTAAAGAAACATCAATCGCATAAGAATTTGATTGATTATTTAGTAACGGCCGACAATGAGTGGTTGTTTTATATCACCAAATACGGACTAAAAGATTGGTTACCATTGGATGTGATGACAATAAACGAGTTAGGATCATCTATCAAAATAACTCAAAATAAGTTGTTATCTGGAAATCATAACAGTGTTGACGAACTAGATGAAGTGATTGATGTAAATAACTTATATTATAAGTTAAAAGCATTATCGTTGTTGATTGCAAATGAAAGTTTGTCAACGAGTGATTTGCAAGCTGGATTTCAACAAGCACTTGGGGGTCTAGATATGGAAATAGGTATAACTGATATTATAAACGAAGGGTGTGAACAAGCCAGTTTTGTCAGTAAGCGTGTAATGTATTTGGTTGATTTGGTCGATGACAATAATATTAATTCATTAATTGATAATCTTGGATTGACAAGATCTAAAGAAAAAATTTTAACAATTGTTATTGATCAATTAAAGCAATTGTTGAGTGGCAAAATTTGTGATTTTGTAAGTAATAAATATTTTGTATATTGTTGTATATATGTTTGTTTAATATTTACTTACAATTTACTTATTTTTCTAGATGAATAGTTTTACTTTTCTAACAGCAGTCACGTTATACAATTTTTATCACACATTTAAAAGCATTTACGATATTTGGAATCAATTTAAAACGTGTGATGAATTGAGTAAATATCTATCAGAAAAAAAAGGCTATTTAAAAATCCATTTAGATCAGGTAGATTATTGTATTAAAAAAATGTTAAAATCATTAAACGCTGATGATGCTAAATACGAAGGTAAAAGATATATATAATAATCATTAACAAATCAATTTATTATATTACAAATTAATTGATTGTCCATTTACTATTTACTATATAGATTATTTGAAAAATTTTAAAGATCTTAATGAAAAAATGGAAGATTTTATCATAGAAGTTAAAGTGACAGCTATTCATTGTAGAAAAGTAATTGAAGAATTATGCGAGAAAAAGAAAAAATATGAGGCCGTAATTGGTGTAGGAACATTGTAAGTATATTAATATATAATTTTAATAATCATGTGATTATATACTAATTATAATTTAAAATTTAGCGTTCTTGGAGCTGGGTTAGGTTATTTTGGATATCAAAACCTCATTAAAGGATATCTTACAAAAAATCGGGTAATTGTCCATATTAACGTAAACAATATTTATTTACAAATAAAATTAAAATATTAATAATCATTACTATAATTTTTTCAGATTATGTCAAGTTTGGCTGCGATGGGGTTAAGTGGAGTAAGTTTAGCTGTGCTGGCCGCTTTAAGTCGCAATTTAGGCAATAAAATTGAAAACTTTAATAAAACACTTGACCTATTTAAAGATTTGAACATGAAATTGGAAACAAAGAAAAAACGGCGCCACGTTAAAGAACAGGAATTTGTTGAAAATAAGCAATTTTTGATTACTGAATATGAATTGCTTATGAATGAATTTGGAGCATTTGAATCGGAGCTTTGATAAAGAAAAAATTTACTCGATGTAATCATTAATTTTCGTTAGGATTATACATTATTTACCAGTTTGTTGATTTAAAAAAAAATAAATACTCGGATTGATAGTAGTAAATATAATCAGTTACTTATAGGAAGGCTATAGTCGCTTTATAAACATAGGTTTCTAAGATGGAATGTTTATTTTATGAAAACTAGTTTTAAAAATTGAAATAGCAATTTCATCCGCACCGGGAACTTATATTTCTCACTCGTTTACTTTTAATCCTCTCGTTAAAGGAACTTTTGGTGTATCCAAGAAAAATAATCAATGCAAAATACACAAAAAATATCATCAAAAAATATTTTTGAATATTCTATGCAACAACAACTATAAATAATATCCGCACATTACTTTTATATAATCACATTCTGTAAATTTCTATCTATTTGCAAAACATCGCATACAACCAAAGAATCACATGCTTTAAAAAAAAGATTCATTTTCTTTCAAAATATCAAAGTTAAGCAAAGCAGATATTTAATTGGATTTGGTCTTGATTATATACAATAAATAATTTTTTTTTCGTAGCAATAATTTCGTTTTAGTATTCTAGACATAAGACAACCGAATTATTATTTAACTTTTAATAAATTTGTATTGATACATTTGCTTTTTTTGTTTTTATTTATTCATTTCTGACAAAATTGTTTAAAAAAACTTGTTTCGAAAGCTCTGTATTTTACTTACCTTTTGAATATAATAAAATATCATCTAATCACTGATGAAATTAATCAATATAATTCATTTCCAAGTTTTTCGTTATGGAAATTATTTCGATAGACGACCAACAGCTGTAGTATAAATATAGTAATGGAAGGAATGAAGTATATAGGTAAAGATTTGCTCATTGAAAAGAAAGATCTGGTTACTTGATCATGTGAGATGATAAAAAAGTAAGTTAAAAAACATGAAATTACTAAATATTATATTAAATACAATCTATAGTAATATTTATGTCTATATACAATAATCTGGTTTCCAAAAGCCCGTATGATTCTTTGTGGTCACCTTAACCGGTTAATTAACCAGTTAATTATTGTTTTATCTTTTTTTTTTATGTCAAAAAAAATTTGATGCATTGATAAGATACATTTCATAATCATAGGAATTGTACATTGTGCTTTTTTATATTCAATTATCTTTTAATATTTCCACACAAAGCTTAGATAATCTTGGTTTTTGATATTAATAGTAATAGGCGAAGATACGATGCGGTTGATTCAAATAAAGAATAAAAAGAAGTTAATATTAATTTGATTGAGATTTACATGACTCGTTAATACTAATACTAATATTAATATTTAATGAAATACTTTATCCGGTTAACTGATTGTTCGATTCCCAACTCCGCGCCTTCTTTAACAATTTAATAAATTCAGCCATTTGACAAATGGAAACTTTCAATGCTGTACATAGGTTTACTCCATCCCGATTTCTGTTATTAATTAATGATTATCTTGTTACCGAATATTTGTGTGATATTTATTTTAACAATAAAGTTTATGATACAAACATTTATCTTTCACGTCCAGTGATAATTTCATAAGCAAGCAAGCAAATTATTATATTTGGCAGGTCTTCTAACAATATATTCACAAAGACTGAGCTCACCTTATCACTGCTAAGATTGATTTGATTGGTTAATAAAGAATGGTAACAGCCACAGCTATTACCATAACTAAAAGAGTTTTAGGAACTTCTATATCGGAATGGGATTCATGCAAATGCAGTTTATTGATTTTATTAATATTAAATATGATAACCCATTTCTAAAAAAGAAATTAAGAGGTCTGGCACCAAGGTTAAGAAAATGAGTTGGTGATAAAGTAGTAATGTAAAGGATGTAATTAGATTGAATAATGTAACTGACTCCAAGAACAATGTACAATTATTTTTTTTTTTTTTTAATAATAGAAATTGCGGATGCAAAACCGGTGTATTATAATATTATAACGAGGTAATATTGGAAATGTTTATACTTGCGACTTATATTTCAAGAAAAGAAATTTTTTTTCTATGGTGTGGGCCCTCTTAAACCACCAATTCTGTATGTGATTTTTAAAATAATAGAAGTTCATTTCTGTATAACATTTTGAAAAAAATAGCTCTGTTATGACATAGATTAGGACCCAGCTTTAATGGGTTGTTGAGTTCTATTCCTTTTTAGTACATATATTTACCATGTTCGCGAGGAATTTGGGCGGAAATTATGACAATCTACAGATCCTTTTTTAAAAATTCTGGTCGGAGTTAAAAATCGTGTAATAGTAGCATTAACACGTCAATATTTTTTATTTTACTCATGTATTCATTCCATTAAATTGTCTTTGGGTACTAATTAAATATATTAAATATGCAAATTGATGTTGTAGCAGATTTAAAAAGATTATTGCATTTATATATATATGAAAAATTTTCGAAATTTGGCCACGAGACGCAGTAAGAGGTCCCGCACCATAGAATAAAATTATGGAACGTTGTTTTTTTTTAGGGATTTAATCAATACATATTACTCTTTAGAGTTCTGTCAAAAATTAATTTTTGAATATTAATCACTCGATATTTGGGAATTTAATGACGTGTAACAAACAATTCTTTCGTACGGCTGTAAAAGGATCATTCAAAAACGTGAAATGGATTTTAATAATGATGGTATCAGCAGTGGTAGTTCGCAACAAACACACAAATCACATCCAGATGCATATCACACAAGTAGAATATTAGATGACGAGATTGCTAAATCTAAAAAGTTATACAAGTAATGACAGTTCATTAAATAATCTTGAGTTTAACTCTTTTTTCTAAAATGCGAATATAATGAGGGGTTATTTGTATTTTTGAAAATTGGTATGTATAAATTATAGATTGGAATATATTAATTGTGGAATGGTGTATATATATTTTGTAGTCGTGATTTGTGTTTGTATATGTTTATATGCCCTTTGTAGAAAATGCTAATTTTTTTTACGACTCAATATCATATTTCGTTGGAATTCTAGAAACCCTAGATGTTTTTTGACAGACTTTAACTAATTGTGACATCACAGCGCCTACTTTTATACTCTTGAAAGAAATCTAAATTTACAAAAAATTGTGGTTTTCATAATTGTGGAATCGCGCAAATTTGTTATTATATTAAAAATTATAATTCAAGTAAAACATAATAATAAATAATCAAACAAATACCCCTTTTATGTATGACTGTTTGCAAGAACTATTGAAAAAAAAGGGATTTTATTTAAATTTTTTGGTATAAGTACTTCGATTGATTTATTTTTAAATTAATATAATTATTAACTCAAAAAAAAAAAACATGCACTCATCTTCATTTTTTATAATATTATTAAACATATTGTTTTGTGGGGTAGTCTTTTCACAAACAGTGTTGACTAATCCTTATAGTAATGTTAGTATGCCAATAAAGGAACATAATGCACTTCGAAGTTGTTATGTTGCTTGTGATGCTGACCAACTACACCACCAGGGTTTCTTCACGCAAGCTTATTACTATTACTATTACTATTAATAGTGGGATTTAATAATAATAAATAAAAATGATGGATACTTGTATCATTTTTTTATAAAAAAATCTTGCGCATGCATTTTATTTTTTTTCGTTTGTTTTTTACAAACAGTTAATAAATATATAAAACTAGGTGAATGCTTTATGACAGTGACTTAGTCACTGGTGTTACTTGTTATTTATTGTTTTAAAGCTTCTATTCAAATAAAGGTTATTATTATTTGAATTGTTTGTAATCAATTGACTGAATTACAAATGCACATTATTATCACTAATAGAATCCTATAAGAAAAATTTCTGGCCTTTGACAAAGTTAAATGATTTTAATATTCTTTTTGTTGTGATACTGAAGGATGATGTGATGAAAGGTTTGCTATGCCACAATTATAAAAGATTTCTTTAAATGTTTTTGTTTTGAGATAGCTCAACAAATTTTTGATCAAATGCCATCACCGAAATTTCACATGCATATAGAAGTTTAAAGCATATATATTTGGAAACTGCTAATATGTAAAAATAATGTTATCTCAATATATAAATAAAATAAAGAGTAATAGTTATTTGAAGTTAGTCCCAAATTCTTCTCCTCAAAAAAAGGTAGACAGCTCATTGGCATAACCAAGTCTTTATCAATCTCATTCATTGTCTAAAACAATTACAAGTAGATAAGAATAGAGAGGATAATGTGTATACAAATCATGGGATACCAATATATCAAAACAAAGAATATTTTTATTTTTAAATAATAAAATTATTTATAGATTCGGATCGATTTGATTCGAATCAAAGCACTTATTCGAACGAACCGAATCAGAAATTTGGTGATTTGAATTTCATTGATTAATTCGGAGCCTCGTGAAATTCACAAGAATTTTTAATTCGTAATAAATTAAAAACCGGTTTCTATATTAATATTAATATTAATATTAATATATATTAATATAGTATATATTTTCTCGCGCTTCTAAACATTCTGCAAAAAATCATTGTCATACAAATAAAAAATTTAGTGAAACATAGATTTTTATTATATGTTGTATAACCATTAAATGTGATAATACACCTTGGTTTTTGCGCAATAAAAAAAATGGGTAACGATCATTACAAAATCTAGATTAGTACTAGCCAACGGAATCAAATGCCCATTATGCTTACTACTTTTGTTATTGTACAACAAACTCGAACCTGTTTTATCTAAAATCTTGTTTTTTATTAACAAACATGGTATCAATAACAAAAAGGCATTAATTCTCTTATAAATACCATTAACATTAATAATAAAAATATCGTTATTTCCTTACTATAACGTTAAAAAAAGTTCTTCCTCTTTTATAAACCGAAATGAATTTTCTTTTTCCTGAAAAAATAGATTGTTCACCATTAAATTTAGGAATTATCGATGGAGTGCCAATTGCATACTTGATAAATAAACAAGTTGTTTCAATAAAAAATAATTTAACTCCTAAATATGACGACGATTTGGAGTTATGTTCATCTTTTAGAATTTCTAATTTAAAATTAGAAGAGGTTTGTAAATCAAAAAACATCAATGTTATCAGTATGCTTGCTTGTTCGTTTGTGCATTCATGTATTTTTTTAAATAAAATTTTTCACACAAAATTAGGAAGAAGATTTTGATGTCGATAGAATAATTTATAAGATTTATAATTTCGTCATCCCAAGTAGTGCTAATGACTTTTTCGAGATGAATGCTGAAAAAGATCCGGATGTAGAAAATTCAGTAAAGGCAAGTATTGTACATCCTATAATTAGTTAGGTATAACACAATTTTACAGAGTTCTATCCCTGCCTGGAATTCCTTGCAAGCCTCGCTAGCTACTGATTTTATTTGTACACTTATTTTTGTCAAACATAAAAATTTAATAAATATATATCTATATGCGTTTATTTCATATTCCATTAGGTTACATTTGCTTTTTTTAGGAAATATCAATCATATAAGAATTTGGTTGATTATTTAATAGAAGCCGAGTCCCATGAGTTGTTGTTATGCATCACCCAAAATGGATTAAAAGATTGGTTACCTTTAGACCTTATGACCATAAATGAATTGGGGTCATATATCAAGATAACACAAAATAAATTATTAGCTGAGAGCCGGATTGACGAACCAGATGAAGTAATTGATGCAAATAGCTTGTCTTATAAATTAAAGGCATTGTCATCGTTGATTTTAAATGAAAAATTGTCAACAAGTGATTTGCAAACCGAATTTCAACAAGTGCTTGGGGGTCTAGATATAGAAATAGGTTTGATTGATATCATAAACGAAATCCATGAGCAAACCAATTCAGTTAATAAACGTATTTCTTCAGTAATGTATTTGGTTAAAAGGTCTAAATCAATCAGTAATATTGGAGGATTGATGAGAGTTAAAGAAAAAATGATAAGAATTGTTATTGAACAATTAAAACATTTGATGGGTGGCAAAGTTGCTAATTTCGTAAGTATAAATATTTTGTATATTGTTATTCTATATGTTTTGTTTTTATACATGCTAACAATTTATTTATTTTTTCTAGGTTAAAAGTTTTACTTTTCTTACAGCTATTACATTATACAATCTTTATCATACATTTAAAAACATTTACGATATTTGGGATCAATTTAAAAAATGTGATGAATTGAGTAAATATCTATCAGAAAAAAAAGGCTATTTTAAAATTTATTTAGATCAGGTAGATTATTGTATTAAAAAAATGTTAAAATCATTAAATGATGATGATGTTAAATATGAAGGTAAAAGATATATAATTATTATTAACAAATCAATTTATTATATTACAAATTAATTGATTGTCCATTTACTATTTACTATATAGATTATTTGAAAAATTTTAAAGAACTTAATGAAAAAGTAGAAAATTTTGTCATAGAAGTTAAAGTGACAGCTATTCATTGTAGAAAAATAATTGATGAGAAAAAGAAAAAATATAATGCCGTAATTGGTGTAGGATCATCGTAAGTGTATATATACAAATTTAACGATCATGCGATTATACTGTATGTTAATTATTATTTAAAATTTAGAGTTCTTGGTGGTGTTGGATTGGGATTATTTGCATGTCAATTCCTCGAAGGATATATTACAAAAAGCCAGGTAATGTCCATATTAACATATATAATATCTATTAATATTAATAATTATTACTATAATTTTTTCAGATTATAACAAGTTTAGCATTGATGGGTTTAAGTGAGGTAGGTTCGGCTGTATTGACTGCTCCAAGTCATGATCTAGGCAATAAAAACAAAAACTTCGATAAAACACTTAATCTATTTAAATCTTTGCATGAAAAATTGGAAAAGGAGAAAAATCTCCACAATCACCACCACATTGAATTCGTTGAAAATAAACAAAAATTGATTGCTGAATATGAATTGCTTGTGTATGAATTTGGAGCATTTGAATCGGAGCTTTGATAAGGAAAAAAAATATTCAATGTAATCATTAGTTTTTATTATGATTGTATATTATCTATCAATTTGTTTAGTAAGTTGTTTTTATTAATTTGTAATATTAGTAGATAAAAAATTGGCTACTTGCTATAGTTAGTTACCTTGTAAATATAAGTTTTTAAGATGTAATGTTCTTTATAAAAACTAGCTTTGAATTTCTTTTGCTTTCTTTAATTTCTCATGTCTTTCAGCGCCAGGAAGTTATATTTCTCGTTTACTTTTAATCATGTCACTCTTGAATTGTTTCTATGGTTCTTGTTAAAGGAATTTTTGATAAATACAAAGTATCCAAGAAAAATAATTAATGCAAAATACACAAAAAGATATTATCAAAAATATTGTCCGCAGAGGCAAAAGTCAAACTAAAATTAAAAATTATATGTCAAAACTAAATCAAAAGTCAAAAATCAAAATTAGTTTTAAGTTGTGGTGAAACCAGTGACTTTTGCACAGTTGCGAAACCACAGTTTTGGAAACCAACCCTAATTCTAACGCCTAGAACCAACAAAATAAACTTGTGAAGAATTTCTTTGCTAACGGTATTGAATGATAACGGCACGTGATTACGAGTCAAATGTCCACTATGCTTAATATTACTATTGCTACTTTTGTTATCAATTTTGTTGTACAACAAAACTGTTTTATCTAAAATCTTGTTTTTTTTAACATTTATACTATTAACAAACATGGTTAGCAAAAAATCATTAATTCTCCTTATAAATACCATCAACATTACTGTTCTTTCCTTACTATCCCTTAAACTGTATATAGCACAATTTTTATGAAAATGTGATACATAAATTCGATACCGGAAAATCACTTATTATTACAAACAATAAAATTTTTTAAATTTTTCGTAGTTATTTACATATTATTTAAGTTCATAACATTAGTTATTCAATACAACTTTTGTTAATTATTTTTATTGGTAAAAATTTATATTCTAATAATAAGTATTTTTTTAGAAAATTTCACGAAAAATAAAAAGAAAACTTCACTCCTTGTGGAAATTGTTATAGAAAAAAATGACACTATTAAATCTTATACCATTTTTATTCCTCAGAACTTGAAGTTTAAATTTATTAAAGTTAATGTAAAGATATAATTAGTAAAATCTTCACCTTGTATGTATTAAATTTTTCGGAATGTAAAAAATTTTTATTCTTGATAAATAAAATTAATTAATCCTCATTTAAATTGATATTTTGTTCTTCATGATAAATTTTAAAACAGTTTCTATTATTATTACAACACAATGGAACATCACATAATGTACACCAAATATTAGAGAAAGAAGGTCTTTTATCTTTACCTATTAATAAATACCTACACAATACACATGAGTTTCTTTTATCACTTCTCCATTCTACAAAATGGTTACCAATCATCAATCTTTCAGCAGGAAGTTGATATTTAGGTGTTATGTATATTAATTTTTTGTCTGGAAAGGAGGAAGAGGAAGTAGGAGTAGCTTGTTGATTATTCCGTGTTGTCATTCCTAAATACATTTTTTCTTTCAAAGCATCTTCTATCAATGTCCATAATAATTGTAATCTAAAGACTTTGTGAGGTAAATTATTTCTTAATATGTTACTTCTTTTATAAATCAAATAAGAATTAACTATTGCTGTGTCAAGCAACCAAAAAAACAAAGGAACCCAAGTACGTCGAGCTGTTAATTGAGTTGAATAATAGCTTCTTAATTGATCAGCTAAATCAACTCCATTCATTTTATAATTATAATCATCAACTACACTAGGAATATCTATAAGTTTTTTTGGTTGGTTGCCAAAAACTTCAGTTATAGCTTCTCGATTTGTGTTAGTAATCCTTGGGCAGCGACGAACCTTTGCAACTTTAGAGTTTGGTCCAGTAATTTTATGAATTGTGGTTAGCATGGTTACAGGGCCATTATCTATCCACAAAAGAACTAAAACTTCATCAACTACAACACCTGAAAGTGTATTCCATTTTATACCACCTTTCTCCTTTAGCTTTAATTCACTGGGAAATTTAGCAGAATTTTTACGAACTGTTCCACATGCACCAATTCCTTTATCTCTTAAATATTTAAATAAACTAATACTTGAAAAGAAGTTATCCATGTATACACTAAAGGATCTATTAGTTGGTAATTTATTTATTAAATGAAAAACTTCGGATCCAGTTTTAGTCAATCCTGGAATTTTTTCTATATTTGAATTTTCTTTAATTCGGGAAGAAAATATGAATGTAAAAGTGTAGCCAGCATCACACAATGATAAAATTTTAAACCCTTCAGGAGTTAATTTATTTTTTATTCTAAAAGTATGAGCACTTCTTCCTGAGAACATTGCAATCATTTCATTAATAGAAACATCTGATGCTGGTATATAAATAGATTCAGAAACTTTCCTAATATGTGTAGACAAGGGTTCAATTTTTGAAAATAAGGTAGATTGATTTTGTGTATCATTAGGGTCTGAAATATGGAAGAATCTTTTAATCTGATAAAATATTTTTTTAATAATCAAGTTAGTTTAGTTTAGTGATATATTAAATGTACATAATGCCACATGCTTGTTGAAATCTAATTAGAGTCATATTGAGTTATTTTATGTTTAGGAACTTTATCATCTGTGTTCCAATAATCTGAGACAGATGGAAATTTAAAAAGACCCATATATATTAATATTCCTAACCAAATTTTCAATTCAGGAACAGTCAATGGATACCAATCTCTTCCTGTTCCAGCATCTTTATCAATTGCATACAAATTAGTATTTATGACAAGTTGATTAAAGATTTCATTTGTGAAAAAAAGCATAAAAATTGAAATTGGATTCAATTCTGTTAATAAATTTAATTCATGAGGCAATTTTACAATTGCATTGTGTAAATTGTATCTATGCACTAATGGTATAAATTCTGGAGGAGGTGGATATTAGAGTCATTATCATCAATTTGGGCTTTTTTCTTTTTTTTTTTTTTTGTATTGCTTCTACTACTTGTAGATTCTTCGGTACTATTTTCTTCTCTTATATCATCACTGATTTCAATAATATCAGTTGAAGCAAAGGTGTCAATATTCTCATTAACATTAGTTACTTCAGAATCCTCAAATTCTTCATGTTCATTCCGTTTCAAAAAAAAATTGAATTCATCCTCATCCTCTGCATCTAAAAAACCTTCATATTCGTAAATATTAATATTTGAAGAGTCCATTTTTTAATTAAAGTTTAAATAAATAAAAAATTTTATTGCAGTGTTAAAAAAAAAATTAATACAAAATGATCGGCAAAGTAAATTTTTTTTGTACCTTTACTTTGCACGATCATTTATCACAATATGTAACACTTTGTTTTTTCTTTAATGGGTTAATGATACAATCTCAAAATTCATTTTTTAATTAGGAAATTATGTGTGATAAAAATCTGTGTGTCTTACAACAAATCTGCAGCATATATGCTGCAGAAACAGTTTAAGGGATAACATTAAAAAAAGTTCTTCCTGGAAAAATGGATTTAATTCTTGATGGAGTACCAATTGCATACTTGATAAATAAACAAATTATTTCAATAAAAAATAATTTAAATTCTAAAGATGATGATTTGGAGTTATGCTCATCTTTTAGAATTTCTAATTTAATATTAGAAGAGGTTTGTAAACCAAAAAACATCAATGTTATCAATATGCTTGCTTGTTCGTTTGTGCATTCATGTATTTTTTTAAATAAATTTTTCACACAAAATTAGGAAGAAGGTTTTGATGTCAATAGAATAATTTATAAGATTTATAATTTTGTCATCCCAAGTAGTGTTAATGACTATTTCAGGGTGCAAGCTGAAAAAGATCCAGATGAAGGAAATTCAGTAAAGGCAAGTATTGTATATCCTATAACACAATTTTACAGTGTTCTATCCCTGCCTGAAGTTTCTTGCAAACTACTGCCATCCACATGATTTCATTTGCACATTTATTTTTGTCAAATATAAAAATTTAATAGATCCATCTACACGCACTTACCCCATATCCTACCAGGTCACATTTGTTTTTTTAGGAAATATCAATCATATAAGAATTTGGTCAATTATTTAATAGAAGCTGAATCCCATGAGTTGTTGTTATGCATCACCCAAAATGGATTAAAAGATTGGTTACCTTTAGACATTATGACAATAAATGAATTAGGATCATACTTCAAAATAACTCAAAATAAATTATTAGCTGAAAGCCATATTGATGAACCAGATGAAGTAATTGATGCAAATAGCTTGTATTATAAATTAAAGGCAATATCATTGTTGATTGTAAATGAAAACTTGTCAACAAGTGATTTGCAAACCGAATTTCAACAAGTGCTTGGAGGTCTAGATATAGAAATAGGCTTGGCTGACATTATAAATGAAATCCATGGACAAACCAATTTAGTCAATAAACGTGTTTCTTCGGTAATATATTTGGTTAAAAGTACTAATTCAATCAGTAATACTGGAGGATTGATGAGAGTTAAAGAAAAAATGATAAGAATTGTTATTGAACAATTAAAACATTTGATGGGTGGTAAAGTTTCTAATTTTGTAAGTATAAATATTTTGTACATTGTTATTCTATATGTTTTGTTTTTATACATGCTAACAATTTATTTATTTTTCTAGGTAGAAAGTTTTACTTTTCTTACAGCTATTACATTATACAATTTTTATCATACATTTAAAAGCATTTATGATATTTGGGATCAATTTAAAAAATGTGACAAATTGAGTAAATATCTATCAGAAAAAAAAGGCTATTTAAAAACCCATTTATATGAGATAGATTATTATATTAAAAAAATGTTAAAATCACTAAATGATGATGATGCTAAATACGAAGGTAAAAGACATATATTTTATTATTAACAAATCAATTTATTATATTACAAATTAATTGATTGTCCATTTACTATTTACTATATAGATTATTTGGAAAATTTTAAAGATCTTAATGAAAAAGTAGAAGATTTCGTCATAGAAGTTAAAGTGACAGCTATTCATTGTAGAAAAATAATTGATGGATTATGCGAGAAAAAGAAAAATTATGAGGCCGTAATTGGTGTAGGATCATCGTAAGTGTATATATACAACTTTAACGGTCATGCGATTATACTGTATGTTAATTATTATTTAAAATTTAGAATTCTTGGTGGTGTTGGATTGGGATTATTTGGATTTCGTTTCCTTAGAGAATGTATTAATAAAAATCAGGTAATGTCCATATTAACACATATAATATTTATTAACAAATATTAAATATTAATAATTATCATAATTTTTTCAGATTATAACAAGTTTAGCAGTGATGAGGTTAAGTGAAGTAAGTTTAGCTGTGTTGGCCGCTTTAAGTAGCAGTCTAGGCAATAAAATTGAAAATTTCGATAAAACACTTGACCTATTTAAAGATTTGCATGAAAAATCAGAAAAGAAGAAAAATCGCCACAATCGCCACCACATTGAATTTGTTGAAAATAAACAAAACTTGATTGCTGAATATGAATTGCTTGTGTACGAATTGGAGCATTTGAATCGGAGCTTTGATAAGGAAAAAATTTACTCAATGTAGTAATCATTAGTTTTTATTATGATTGTATATTATCTATCAATTTGTTTAGATAAAAAATTGGCTACTTGCTATAGTTAGTTACCTTGTAAATATAAGTTTTTAAGATGTAATGTTTTACTTTATAAAAACTAGCTTTGAATCTCTTTTGCTTTCTTTAATTTCTCATGTCTTTCAGCGCCAGGAAGTTATATTTCTTGTTTACTTTTAATCATGTCACTCTTGAATTGTTTCTATGGTTCTTGTTAAAGGAATTTTTGATAAATACAAAGTATCCAAGAAAAATAATTAATGCAAAATAAACAAAAAGATATTATCAAAATATTGTCCGCAGAGGCAAAAGTCAAACTAAAATTAAAAATTAT
Organism: Entrophospora sp. SA101; assembly: GCA_958430865.1. Classification (NCBI taxonomy): domain Eukaryota; kingdom Fungi; phylum Glomeromycota; class Glomeromycetes; order Entrophosporales; family Entrophosporaceae; genus Entrophospora; species Entrophospora sp. SA101. The sequence goes on from CAUDNR010004044.1 coordinate 58,661, forward strand.
ATGTCAAAACTAAATCAAAAGTCAAAAATCAAAATTAGTTTTAAGTTGTGGTGAAACCAGTGACTTTTGCACAGTTGCGAAACCACAGTTTTGGAAACCAACCCTAATTCTAACGCCTAGAACCAACAAAATAAACTTGTGAAGAATTTCTTTGCTAACGGTATTGAATGATAACGGCACGTGATTACGAGTCAAATGTCCACTATGCTTAATATTACTATTGCTACTTTTGTTATCAATTTTGTTGTACAACAAAACTGTTTTATCTAAAATCTTGTTTTTTTTAACATTTATACTATTAACAAACATGGTTAGCAAAAAATCATTAATTCTCCTTATAAATACCATCAACATTACTGTTCTTTCCTTACTATCCCTTAAACTGTATATAGCACAATTTTTATGAAAATGTGATACATAAATTCGATACCGGAAAATCACTTATTATTACAAACAATAAAATTTTTTAAATTTTTCGTAGTTATTTACATATTATTTAAGTTCATAACATTAGTTATTCAATACAACTTTTGTTAATTATTTTTATTGGTAAAAATTTATATTCTAATAATAAGTATTTTTTTAGAAAATTTCATGAAAAATAAAAAGAAAACTTCTCTCCTTGTGAAAATTGTTATAGAAAAAAATGACACTATTAAATCTTATACCATTTTTATTCCTCGGAACTTGAAGTTAAATTTATTAAAGCTAATGTAAAGATATAATTAGTAAAATCTTCACTTAACAATATACCTCGTATGTATTAAATTTTTCGGAATGTAAAAAATTTTTATTTTTGATAATGTGAGATCAAATTCCGTGTCTCACACAAATCTATTGATTTGGTAATAATATTATTTATCCCTTCCTATGGCAGTATCCAGTTGTGTAATTCTTTGATTACTTTCTTTCACTATAGCACTCAAGCTATTTAATTATTTACAGGGCAAGTTTTCTTACTTCCCTTCTGGTAACATTTTCTCAGCAGTTGCTATGTTTGCTGCCTGAGCTGGAACGTGTCAATTATTATCCCCTCTGATAATAATCCCAGTATCTTCCTTGATACCGATGTGTTGTGTTCTGATGGTTCAGTGTTTCTTAACTGACCACACCTAGCTAGGGTTTCCACTATTTTTAGGCGTTGGCCTAATCTAAAATAAAATAAAGAAAATAAGATTAAAAGAGATTACACACACTGTACTTATCAAAGGCATCCCCCTGGTAAGATAGTAATTAATTAATAATTAGGTTAGGATTAAAGGTTTATATGGTTTAGGAAGTGGGTGGATAATTCCACTGGCAATAGATTATTTTAAGAGATATTTATGTTTGTATTTTATTAATAAGATATTATTGTT
>CAUDNR010004045.1:1499-59985 GCA_958430865.1 Entrophospora sp. SA101
CTAGTTGCTTGAATGGTAAGATAATCTTGCGCCATATTACTTACAATTGGGTATTCTTTGGCATGTGCCTGCCACCACAATAGAGGTTCTGTTTCTTCATCTATTGGTAATGCAAGATAACAATTTAATTCTGATATTAAAGGTGCTGAAGCAATTTGTGGTGTTGGGTTACAAAGAAGTTGTGTGAAAAGTCGACGAGTTGCATTTGTGGTAGATGTAGATGATGATAACCTTCTTGCAGGAGATTGTGTATTGGAAGAAGGTAAAATCTAAATACAGAAGGGTACTTTTTTTGCAATATACAGTACCTTCTAAATTTAGTATAAGATTTTCAATGTGACTAATCATGAAATCACATCAGCTTCTAGTGATGTATAGCCACCCGTGTCAAATAAAAATTTTTTTTTAATTTTTTATTAAATTATTATATATATATATATATATATGTATACAAAAGAATTTTTCGAAACAATTATTATAAAGTAAATAAAGATATAAATTATAATAAAAATAAAATTAAAGATAGAACTAAGATTGATCATAATGTAAAGAAATTTTACGTTTTGGAAAGAATTTTATTATATTAATATATAGAATGTTAAAATATGTAAAATATAATAAAAAAATTCTAATTTGCAAAAAAAAAATTAATTTTTTTTTGTTTTCGTAATATTTTTTTTAGAATTGGAGCCTTTCTTAGGACGGCCCTTAGTTTTTGTTGGAATTGGATTTTTTATTTTATTGTCATCATTGTCAATTATCTCCTTTTCTTCCCTTTCTTCTTTTTCTTCTTTTTCTCTTTTTAATTTGTGGTAAGTTTCTTCAAATAAGGTTTTTGTCTCTTCATACTTATCAGGATCATCACCAATTATTTGAGTTATAGATTTAAAGCTATCTAAAAGTTTGATATAATTTTTTTTGTATCAACAACTTTATCTTGAGTTTTTGGTAGATTGGAATTTAGAACTTTAATAAGATCACTGCCAAATATTTTTGGATATTGTTGTGGTTGTTGGTAAATACCAACAACATTACTTGATAATAATTTTTCATCATTAATATTATTATTAATCACTTCTTTGTACCATCTTTTAGATACCATACTTATGTGGAATTTAACAATTTGACTTGTACGTAAAATTGCTAAAAAATGTCTGCAAACTACTCCTTCATGAGATAGAAGCATGCATGTACATAAGTATGCACCATCATTGAAAACAATTACATATTGTTTTCTACGTCCAAAGTAGTGTTTTAGCACCCATACTTCAGATGGCTCTACATTAGATGAAATAAGTAATTCCCTTAAAGAAAAACTTCTAAGATCAGTGATATCATAATCAACATCATTGGTGGTGTCTTTGGGGATGATGTTGGAGGTGGAAGCAGTAATATCATTATTTTCATCATTATAATTTTCACCACTAATGTTTTTCATAGATGTGGATATGAAATTGGTAATATCACTATCACTATCATTATAATTGTCATTAATTGTGCCTAAAATTTCACCAAGAGAAGACATCAAGAAATGATATGATTGTGAAGAAACTATCTTGATTTTAATTCTGGATTGACAAAAAACAGATAAGTATTTTTCTGTATTTTTTATAATATCTTTGTAAGCTGCAAATATGATGGTGGTTGGATTTATATTTTTGGTGGGATACCAGGTGTTTATATTCTTTTTTTCGGATCTCTGAATACGATTTTCAATTGTATCAAATGTTTCAATAAGGCTTGATTTTGAATTTAACTGTTTTTTTATAACAGCATTCAGGCCTTCCAATCTTGATGTTGTTTTTACACCAGCCATCATTACTCTGCATCTCCATGGCCAACCCCATTTTTCTTTAGAATTATAGATATATTTATTCAGGTAATTGTCATTATTTCCATCAAAATATTTTTGAATAAGTTGATTCCACATTCTATCAAATGCAACTGATGAAATTGAAAAAGCAAGTCTTTTGAAGTCCTGTATGAAATTATAATAATCTTTTTCAGAACTGGCTTCAGATTTCTATACAAATCATTATATATATGAAAAATGCACAAAAAATGTTTTGTTTCTGGAAAATTTATCTCAATTGATGATTCCAAGGAAGGATCATGATCACTCATAATCAAACCTGGTGCTTCTAGAAAACCATTTTTCATACAATTGAAAAACCAATTGAATGAATCAACATTCTCATGATCTAACAATGCTTGACAGAAAATTACAGATCTTCCTTCATTATTAATTCCAATAACAATACATAATATCAAATTATACGTATTTGTTTTATATGTTGAATCTATAATTGCAATGTCATTATATTTACTCCAGTTTCTTTTTTGTGTAGGGTTTATCCAAAAAAGTTTATTGGTATAAATATCAACTGAAGCCTCTACAAACCACAAAGGATCTTTGTTTTTATTTTCATTTAATTTTTCATACAGATCAGCAGCATCATATTTCATTATGTTATCCAACTTTTTGTCAATCAATTGGATTCCATGATATTTTCTGGCAAGTATGTTTTTAATTTGAGCTGGTGTGACTTTTTCCTTTGCATATATTTTGATTTCTTCAATTAATTTTGGCTCAATCAATTTGTTAGTGCAAAGAAATTTATCTTCATCAGTGATTTCATGATTGTGTTTGTCAATAAATTTGGTTATATGAGCACCTAGAAATCTTGAAAAATTGATATTGATCTGCCACTGGCAATTGGTTTTTTTTGTAAGCTTGTTAACATGTTTGCTTGGATCCAAATTTTTCCTGCCACTTCTCTTGGTACCAGAATAATGGCATTTTAAAAATTTGGCAGTTGGCCTTGAAGAAATAATACTAGCTTCAAATCCATTCTGTCTGGCATGATTTTTTATGTATTTTACAGCATCATCCGGTGATTTCCAACTATTAGAAGAGGAAAGTGTTGTAGCTTGATCTAAGATTTTATTATCAATTTCATGATTAGTCTCATATTCATGATCAATCTCAATCTCTATCTTATTTTCATGATTAACCCCATATTTGTGATCAATCTCAATCTCATTTCCGTGATCAGTCTCACATTCACAATCACTCCAAATCTCATTTTCATAATCAATTTCATTTTCATGACAAATTTCCATTTCATCATGAATTTCATTTTCATAATTATAATCATCACAAATTTCATTGTTGTCATAATCAGCCAATTCTACTTTTGATTTTGCCCAAAGTGGATAACATAACAAAGAATTATCATCTTCTTTAATATCATTTAAATAATTTAAATATAATTTAAGTGGAAATTTTTCATTAATTAAATTTCCCATACCAGAAGGAAAATTTATAACTCCCGGATTATTTATGTGATCAGTTAATAAACACAAGTATCTTAATCTAAAATTAGATGATTGATCTCTACTCCAAGTTAAACTTCTTATTCCCAATTCTTTTTCAATATAATTGATAACTATAATTCCACAATCCAAGGTGGATTGCTGATTTGGAAATTCCTTGATTAAATTGATTTGATTGAATTTAATGTTGTAGAGAATAAAAAAATGATTTAAAAGAGATAATAAATTTCTAGGTGGATTATGTTTTAATGAATCGCTATAATAAACTCTATTAGTTAATATATCAAGTTTTGCTAATGCCCAATGTGCATTATTTAAATTCATTATAATGTAAATAAATTTAAATTTTTTTAACATATTTAAATCTTTAGCATATTTTTCAAAATATTCATATGCTTTTTCGTTATTTCTACTTTCTAAAAATTTATAAAAATAGCTATTTACTAAAATGTAATTATTATTATCTGAATCATGATTTTTTTCATAATAATGGGTAAAAATTCTAAAAATTGAATCAATTATTGAATCATTTATATAATTTTGATTTGCTAAAGTACATAAATCATATACATTCACATTTAGATTATTTCTAAATGGAGTACATAATTTTTTGATTTAATGATTGTGTTTTGTAAAATTTTTGGTTGAGAAAATGAAGTTGAATTAATCCAATTAATTAAATGTTTGAGATCTTGTTGAAGTTTTATTGCTGTGTATATACCCATTATTTTATTTAAATCACTAAATTCTGCTATTCCAAATTCAGGTATTCTGACATAAGTAGTTATATCATCAGGTTTATTAAAAGTTGGTAACTTTTTAAATTCTCTTATTGAATATTGTATGTATTCTGGAGGAGGGAGACATAAATCTAATTTAATGATTTCTTTAATTCGCATTTCACATTGAGGATTTATAATAAATATAAACTGATCAGAAATTTTAAAGGTTGGCTCCATTTCTCTGATTGATGGAAATTTGATATTAATTAAATCTTCTCCAGAAATTTCATTTAAATAATTATTAGCATTTTCATAATAATTTTCAAATCTAAATAAATAAATAAATAAATTTATTAATAAAATTTTGCATAATTAATATATTTAAATTTAAATTTAAATTTAAAACTTACTCATTGTCAGTAAAAATTATTTCATTTTCATCTTCAGAGATTTCAATTGGGACGATTTTTTTGTTTGAACTCATAATTGAATAATAATATTAAAGTGTATAAATATTTGAAATTTAAAAATGATATTAAAGTGTATAATAATATAAATTATATTAATATAATTAAATAAGGTATATATGTTAAGTCAAGTTTAGTCAAGATGATTGTTACTAAATTAGGTTTTTAACCCCTTTACGCTGCCAGCCCTGGTTTATATTAGCAAAAACCCATTGGTTTTGAGGTGGAGCCATTGGTTTGACGGGCTGTTGGATAGTCAAATATTTTTTAGTAGAGCAAATAAATTTTTTTAGGTTAATTATCATTCTACTGACCAGCTTACACATCAAAAAATAATACTTGTGTACTGTTCCTCTGTGTGCGGAATTGATAAATTTCTAAACCAAGGTGTAAGTAAATGTTGTTCTTTCTCATAATTAAAATTAAAGTTATTAACACTGCATCCAGAAAACAGTATCAAATATTATATCAATATGTATATTATACGCAGTTGACATACAATTTGCAAGCGAAAAAAATATGCTGTATTATACAATATTTGATACTGTTTTCTAGATGTGTAACGAACTTTGTTAAATAACCTAAATAATTTACAATTACTTGCATATTGATTAAATTACTTGCAGATTGGTAAACAACTGTGATCAACAAAGTTTAACTAATTAACCGGTTCAAATATTTGAGCCAGTTAAATTGCCAACACTGTATCATTGGGATGCCAGCATCAGATTAACCTTTGTGGGCCGAAGAAGATGAGAATAATTGTAATGCCTTAAATATACGAGCCTTGAAGATACACTTTAACATCTGTAAATTTCCACAATCAAATATATCGAATTGTTTTTTTGGTGTTTCCAAATTGTTCAAGAGCAGTTTTCTCTAATAATCAACCATGTTGCTTTTTTTACCATGCAATTATTTAATGTGTTAACATTAATGATCAAATTATCTCTGGCTATTAATAAATAGCATATCTTCTTTAGAATCGTACCAAACAATACTTCATGAACGCCTCTTGGTTTCGCGTTTCAAAAAAAAATTGAATTCAACACTTTACTCCTTAAAATAATACTTTTTCATGTTTCATGTTCTTTATTATTTTTTTAAAAAAAAAAAATTGAAAAAAATAAGAATAAAAGTTAAGCAAGCATGATTAAAGAGTCCTGATCAGTCAGAAACCATTAATTTGAGCTCTAATTGATTATACTAAAAACAACACTGGTGGTGGTTAATAATAAAGGATGATAAAAATATAAAATAGTCGATTAAGTTTATTGAAGATCTATTCGGAGGGAGTGGTTATTCACATTATATATTATGTTGCAATGACCGATTTTTTTATAATAAATAAAAATCTCAGTTCGTTAACAAATAAGCTAATACACTCTATATATACAACGCAATCATTTCCGCGCCAAATTAATTCTGTTCTTTTCTTACATCAACAATCACGAGTTTAATGTTCTCTTTAAACGGAACAATAAAAACAAAATAAAAATTTTAATTTTACAAATATTTACAAGTATTAATGTTATTATTTATAAATGAGATATAAAATATATGTATAATTTTTTAAATATTTTCTTCGTTTATTGAGTTAAGACCTGTTTATTATTATTAGTTACAATGAAAATTAAAAATTTACGGTTAGAATAGAAAGGTAATAATAGTAAAAAATGTTTAATTAATTTTACCATATGACTGACCTGATAAAGGTGGTACCATATTTAATTGTCGCATTTCTATCGACGAAATATCAAAATATTTATTAATATGATATTCGTTACAAGAGAAATGAAAATAATAAATAGTGATAATGTTATTGATCTAACCTTCGGCAATTTCTTCATTGGTAAAAGTTCTACTGAGACGTTTTGCTTTTACACTCGAACTTCTCGAGTGTTTAAATCTCTCGTTGTTATTGCGACTATTATCATTGGTAGTACTACTAGTGATGCTCTGAGTACGTCTACGAGCAGCCAATTGGCCAAAATCTGATAAAAATTATTATTTTCTTAATTATAAATTACAAAATAATGTTTTGATTCATAATATTATTACAAACCTGCATTTGATTTTGCAAGATTAAACGGCTGTTTATTTTCTTTATTTTAAAAAATTTCAATATGTTAAAAAAAAAAAAAATAATAATAATAATAATAATAATAATTTAATATACAACAAACCTATTGATGATGATCGTACAATATCGAAGGATTTTTTATCTTTAAAAAAAAAAAAAAAAAAAAAAAAAAAATTTATATATACTGTATGTTATTATATATTCTCGCGGGACGTTATAATATTTGGTTTTTTTACCTGCAGACTCTAAAATTAATGAATGATTTTTTATTGCATTTTTTGGTTGTGGAAGATTTGTGAAATCAAGTAAACGACTTGTGTAAAAAGCAGATGGATGTTGAATCTTTTTGATAAATTTATTTTGCAACGTTGATAACCTTACCAGTTCAGCTTCGCCGATTTGGCTACGAAATTTTTGCATTTCGCGAAATTTTTTAAACAAATCTAACAATTCGCCGACCGTAGGTCTTTGCAACGGGTTGGCGTTCCAACAACTTTGCATCATTTCGACGTAGCAATCAGGTGTTCCGATTACTATTTCAGGTCGAAGGCCATTACAAATATCTCTGGCTAATATGTAATCATGTGGTCTATCTATAAAAGGGTTTTCACCAGAGGTCACCTCCCACATTATTATTCCTAAACTATAAATGTCTGCAGCAGTCGTATACTGTTCCCCACACAAAACTTCTGGAGCTACATAAGGCAGCACGCCAAAAACATTTAATTTCTTGTAATTCAACAAATTTTGAGTGGTTGTATGACGATGACACGTTCCTAAATCTGAAATATAAGTGTCCAAATTATCACTATCACTTCCGTAACCATGTCGTAATATATTTCCACTATGAAAATCATTATGTACAAGACCAACCGAATGAATGGATTGAAGTCCCAAAACAATATCCTTTAACATATTTATCTTTTTCCACCAATCAAATCTTTGAAAGTTTTGATCAAGATATTCTCGAAGATTGCCTTCACTTGCATATTGCATAACTAATGTATAATGGTTTGATTCTGGATCTTTACTAACTCCTAAAAACTAAAATTTTTTAAAATTATTTATTTTATTTATTATCAAAGAATAAATAATAAATTTATACCATAACATGGGAGTATTCGACCTGATTCCATACATCGATGATATGATCTTAACTATAATGATGATGATGATAATAATAATAATAATAATAATAATAATAATAATGTTTATTATTATAATATAAGGAATATATAATAATAAAAAATACATTACTAATAAAATAAATATTTGTTTAAAAAAATACCTCGTTTATTAGGTTACCAGACAAGCTGTTATCATTACTAGAATTAAATCTAAAATTAAATAAGACCTTTAAGGCGACTCTTTTTTTATTCCAAATTAAATCGATTTTCTGTTCAGGAGCATCGTGCCAAATCGCTTCATAGACAATACCAAAGCCACCTTTGCCAATTTCCTTTAAATTACTGAATTCATGATAGGGAATCCATTTTAAAGTTTTATCATTATCTTTTGAATTTAATTTTATTTCTTCGAGAAATTTATCGATATCAGAATTGCCACTTGACAATTTTCTTGTGATGGTTAAAGCTGAATATCTTTTCATCGCAATTAATTAAAATTTTTTTTAATTAGAAAAAAATTATTAATAGTAATAAAAATGGAATTTTTTTCAAAAACTCGTGTTTAACTGACGGACGGACGATATTATTTATTTATTATTATTGTTATTATTATTATTATTTATCATTTTTACCCCTTTGTTTCAAAATCATCATTTTCATCAAGTTTTTTGAATTTTTGAAAATAAATAAACAAGAACAATACTCGATTTTTTTTGTGGAGACTAAAAAGTGTACGTCAAGAGATGAAATTAGTATTGTTCGTTCCTTTCATGTTTCAGAATTTTGCAACGGTAAAGTATGTGACTATTTCTATCATATCATCGTCATAATGCTCATATATATTAGATAGGTTTTACAAATTGTTCACATGAAAAATAAAAAAATTTTTTTTTCTACACAACAACAAACCGTTGTTACATATTGAGATAAAAAATATCAATCATAAAGTGTGCAACAAAATGGTGTTAACTCGAAAATGGCATTACTTCAATAAATTGTGGCTGAGATCATCGCTCATATTATTCCAAATTAGTAAATTTGATGATAGTCTTGTAAAAAAGAACAATTATAACAAAAGTACAATAAATAAGGTGTCTCTCGAATGCAGGTCAAGCGATTCTTGTTGTGTTTCTTCCGTAATATATTTTAAAAGTATATTATACAAGGTTTGTTTACATTTCTATCAGTGGTGCATTTGAAAAATGTACGTCTATAAAAGTTCCAAGTTTTGTTTACGAGTCCACAACATCCACACGTTTTATTAGTGCATTCCTCAGCACAGATGACCATCTTTGCACCTGAAAACGGAAATGTGGCATTTATTTACCTTGCGGTTTTAGATTGGATATTTCTAAATATCTAGTTTACCTTTTTTTTTTTTTTTTTTTGCTTACAAACCATATTCTTGAATCCCGTGGACAAAAAAATTGCATCATATTAATATGCGATGTTCTGTGGGATTCCATTCACCAACTATTTTTAGTCAAATCAAATCACGTAAAATTTATTTGTAATAAAATATTATGATTTCCTTGGACTCAAAAATAGTTAGTATTATATATAATTAAAAAAAGATTATATAGATCGCAAGATACGTTTTTGTTTATTTTTATTTTTTTTTATTTACGTTAAAAATTGGTCAATTCCTCTCGGACATTTTTCTAGACATCTATTTATATTTTATTTCTAGTGTTATTTCTATTTAAGTTAAACTGAACCTTTTGGGAAGCGTGAGAACAAGAGGTGAAACATTTTAGCTGCAAATTATTCAACATAAGAAAAATAAAACCCATTTCTCATTTAAATAAAATAAAAAATCCAATATGAATATTAATATTTGTCATGGCAACTATTTTCATTTATATGATACACGAGTATGCAAAGCAATTTTGTATTATTCATTAGCTCTATCAGTGGTATCTTTATTAATCCATCTCAAAAGGCAAAAAATTGACAAATTTGTTTTGAACGCAAACGTTTGTTTGGAAAAATTACATTTGCTTTTACTTATATACCATAAATATTTTACATGATAAAAATCTTCATGTTCTCGCGGCATTAGGATTGTATTGGTCTTTGAAAGATCAGACTTTAACTGGTCAGATTTCAATAAAAATTTACTTTATGAGCGAATTTAATTGATAACAATAAAAAACAATAGGTTATGCTGAATAGGGTACATTGGGTTCGAGTTGTTTATTAGAGGACTATCTCCTCGACTAAGTCTACTTTATCAACTTTGATGATGTTGATTCCCATAACCTTTGGTAATCGGGTGACGTTAGTTGCCCGCAGATGCAATTGCTAGTTTAAAAATTAAGTCAAATGTTCTCGATAGTTCTCTTGATGAGTCGGCCTACATCATGAGTTTGAGCTGCCACTGTTCATGGGTCAAAATGTCAGTTTATAAATTGAACCCATCCCTATATGTATGCCATTTTGTTCAGGTCAGGCACTCTCTTTCAATGAATATTTGGAAACACTCTTTCGCATTTGGACTTTTGCTTTAAGGTAGTAAAGAAAAAAATTTTCTCCAATTATTATTGGACATGATAACATGCACAAAATCAGAAAGAGTCTATTTTGATAGTGATGTTGATTCGTCCCTTCCATCACGGTCACAACAATATCTGAGGGCTCATTTTCCAGGACTCTCAAATTTGTCACAGATATCTGGAGAAGAGGTATCACATATCAGTGCTGATTAAAAAAAAAAATCTTTTTAAAAATATAAAAATGTCATAATTGAACGGCCAAAATTAGCGTTTTCGGGAATGAATTTCTGGTCACGTGAACAATTTGGTTGTTTTTTACGTTAGGATCTTTTGGATAAAAGGCAACAGTGTGCACAATCAATTCCTCCCCGTTTAAAGATTTTGAAGCATTCATGACAAAATGTTCATTTGTAGGTGGGGTTGTTAACCGTCAAATCAAAGGAACGGAGTGTTTGGACCAGCCCGAGATTGCAGTCTGGGCTTGGAGTACATAATAAAATGCACAGTTTTCAAATTGTTATTCCTTCCCCATTTTCAACAATATAGGTGCCAAATATGTGTGAATAGATAATATTTTAAACACTCAGAGTTATTTCATTTTAAAAAAGTTGAATATTGTAAAATATTCATTCAAAATTTTCCTTTATTGCATTCAGAAAAATATAAAAAATTAACATATTCTCTCTCTATCAACATTCTACATATTTTTGGAGGAGAAATAACAGTTTAAAGTCTTGGTACTATAAATTCCATGAAAAAATCCGCCTATATAAATTTATCTTTATTTGATTTGTTGATCAAAGTTAATGAATATATTAATGATTCAAGACACATAACAGAAGAATCACTCCACGTCTTCATCACTTTTTCATTATCTGTTACCAGAGGTTTATTTATACCTAACATATTTAATTGTCTTTTCAAGATCAGTCAGTTGCTATATTATCACTTGTTTTGATAATAAATCTCTCTAGTAGTGTAAGCTTTTATAAAAACAGCAGCGATCAAAATATAATTTATCCAATGTTCTTGAGTATAATACTTGACCTTAAAATTTTAAAATTTTTACTGTTTGCATTAAATTTTTTCTCTTGAAAAATTTAGTTTATTTAAAAATTATCTTGTCTAATTTCTATATTATAAAAAAAAAATATATATATGTGTGTATTTTTTAAAAAGATTATATAAAGTTAAGTTTTTGAAAATAACTGTCCTTTCATAATTAATTTATTCAAAAAAGATTTTTTTTTTTTGAAACTTCATTTGACTAACAAGTGGTATACACACACACGCATATTTTTAAAGATTTAGTATATAAAAATTGTATTGATATCAACTTATTTCATTAATATACATAAATCTTTAAAGAATATTAGAAAAAATCTTTTTAAAAAACTTTCAAACAAAAAAGGTAATTGAAAATTTTTTATATAATAATAATATGTAGAGAAAACACTAAATGAACAATAATACTACTAATAAATACTTTTCACTAATATCCAATTAAACCTAAGTTCTGAATTTATCTCTCAAAAAAAATAAAAAAGCAAGTTAATATATTTTTTTTGAAAAAAAAGAAAATTATAGACATTACCGTTTTGATATAGTTATATTTTGTTTTTTTTTCCCTTGCAAGAATCCTGAATTTCATGTTTTTATTTTTTTACTGGGAGGTTCATCATTGGTCTATAAAATTCAAATAACAATTTTGTTATCACTGAAAAAAGATATTATCATTTCCAATGAAATTATTTAAATAATAAATATAATTACATTTGTTTTAAATTTCTCCGCTCTATTTTTCATTTTTTCCTCTTCACTAATTGTATTTAAAGATGTAGGGGACACACTAGATAATGATTTGGACTAAAAGAGGAAAATGTATAAATTATAATTGATCAAAATTTATTTAAGATAAGATATATAAATATATTTACCTCTGAACTAAATCTCTCGGCACGTTTCTTTTTTTTTTCTTCCTCGCTTAAAGAACTCAAAGGACTTGTAAATTTTATGGTTGGATCTGTTGTTTCTTCTGTTGTTTCATTTGTTGATTTATTAGTACCAAATCTTTCTGCACGTTTTTTTAGTTTTTCTTCATCTTCAACAATTGACTAAAATTATTTTTATTTTAAATAAATATAAATACACACATTTAAAAATTAAAACGTACGAGAAATAATTAATTTACTAACCATTTTTTTAGGAGCAGAAGAAGGCCTTGGTGCTAATATAAGAAAAAAATTTTTGAAGTTATATATATATATATGTATGTATGTATGTATGTATAGAAAGATAGAAAGGAAATCAGAGATGGAACTTCAATTCAAATATTCACATTTTAATTGAGAATCTAATGGATTAGGAATGGCGAAACCAAAACGAGCTGCCCTTTCAAGTTTTTTGTCTGCTTCTGATAATTGTGTTCCAAAACGTTCAGCACGTTTTTTACGTCTTTCCAGTTCTGAAGATAAATCATTGGAATTTTTATTTAAATCCGACGGCTCATCAAATGTAATCCTTTTACATGTAAAACCAGAAGGTTTTACTACAACGTTAGAATTAGGAGAATCTTTTGACGCTTCATCGGTAAAAGTAATTTCAATCGCTGAAGGTGTTACAGCTGTTGGAGTAGTTGCAGTGATAACTTTAATAGACGAGGAATTATTATCATTAATTTCAATCTCACTGTTGGAGATGTTTGTATTAATTTCAGAAATATTTAGTTTGGATATATCAGTTTCTTTTGATGTTTCATTATTGGTTATTATTGCATTGTCGTCATCGTCATTGTTATGGCTGTCAATGATGTCGTTGTTGTTATTGATATTACTATTATTGTTATCGTTTTCATTGTTGTCGTCGTTGGTAAAATTAGAAGAAATAATAGATTCAGCTGTATAAATTTCTTTTGAAGTTTCAGTTTCTGATGTTATGATGGCTGCAGTAGTGGCAGTAGGGAGAGTATTGTTATCATTCAGAGAATTTGTGTTGGCTTCAACTGGTTCTATTTTGGCGGTTGTGGTATCTTTGGATGTTTGTTTTCTTCTTGTTCTTGGAGGCATTTTTTTATAGTCAATTTTAATAATATATTACAAATGAATTATAAAAAAAAACCATATTCGTGTAACATCACTATGTATATACAAGTCATCAAAATTTCTGACCATTTGAAAACATTACGCCTTATGCGGTTCAAAATTCTATTAATATATTAACCAAGCCGGCTTAGTGCGTTAAGTAATGCTAATACTAAAAGTTGAGTTGTGAAGTCGAAATTATGTCATATCACATGATTTATTATAATTAATAATTTCCAAAATTTTTTATTTCGAGAACCAGTGATCCGAATTTAATAAATCATGGCTCATTAGAATAATCTCATAAAGGAAATTCGAATAATGGTGATTTAATATTCATGGCACCAATAAATGACAAGCTATTGTAATATATACAGTAACCCAAAATATCTCAATAATCAGTGATTCGGATTTTATGAATTACATTCCATTAGACTCATCTCATTGAGAGAATTCGAATGGTGGTTGTTTTATTCAAAACAGCCAGATATTGATTGAGTTATGCGAATTTGAAGCTTTGATTAATTTTCTGTATGTTCAACCTGCTGTATGATGTAATTTCAGCCATTTAGACTTTTAATTTGACTTTTGACCTCTCAGGTCAACTTATTGATTTTAATTTTGACTTCATGTATAATTTTGACTATCCAAACTATGCATGAAGTCGAAACGATTTAATTTCGGGGATCGGAATGGTCATGTCACGTGATTTATTATAATTAATAATTTCAAGATTATTTATCTTGAGAACCAGTGATCCAGATTTAATAAAACATGGCCCATTAGAATAGTCTCATAAAGGTGATTCAAATAATGGCGATTGAATGAGTTATTGTAATGTTATGATAAAACCAAAATATCTCAATAATCAGTGATTCGAATTACATCCCATTAGACTCACCTCATCAAGAGAATTCAATAGCCAGATATTGAACAAGTTATGAGGGTTTGAAGTTTTGATCAATTTTCTGTATGCTCGGCTTGTTGTATGATGTAATTTCAACCATTTCAACTTTTGATTCAACTTTGATCTCTCAGGTCGAAGTATTTTGACTTTTGGTTTTGATTTTGATTTCATGCATAGTAATGACAATATTTATCATGAAAGAATATCATATGTGTAACAGAATGGTTGACATTAAATCAAACCTCTTTATAATAAGTAATTTGGAAATAAAATTTGTATATAAATGTAGTTTAGAAATAACTTTTTAAAAAAATTTTTTTTCTTACTATTGCAGCATGCCAGCAAGGAACAGATCAGATGGGGGTTTTTTTTTATATATAATTATAATCAGCTATGTAATATTAAACCTGCTAGACAAGGATCAGTGTTCAGAATGTGATGCTGGAAAAGGATGGGTGATGGTACAGATATTCTGCGAAATAATGTAAAAAAAGGGCAGGTGACTAACATGGAACAGGTGTGGCGTGGTGAATGCACAGAAGCCTGTCCCCTGTCCTTTTCTATTATTCACAGGCAAACCATGAAAAGGACAGGTGAAAGGTGTTTTGTCATAAATATAATTTTTAGGAAACAGGCTGCAAAATTGGACTATTATAATTTCCCAAGCATAGTGGACACTGTTGCAGCGTCAGGAAATTAATTTAGCGTAAACTTGCATAAATCTTATGATGCCAATGTAATATTGTGTAAATCTTACAGTGCCAACATAAGTTTTACACTTTTTTATTATTAAACTTATAATTGACACGTGTAAAATTTTTTTATATTTTCTGGATGAGATCACAAAAACAACTATTTCATTGGCCAGATTTTTGTTGATCTTATTTCCAATTATCACATAAAATATAATTTTGATAACATAGCGGGTATTCAATTTTAAGAAATGATCAGCATTAATTACACTACATATGTTTCATATACAAACTGACCATCATCTGACTTTAACTCGACTTTGCATCACCAAAATCAATTTTGTGGCAATAACAACAACATATTCTGATTTCTCACCTTCTATTTTATAGACTGCCAAAATAATTCAGTAAAAAGTGAAGTAATTCAGAAGTTAGTTATAGAAGTCTTTTTTGCAATTAGAAAATCATATGTTCACTGAAAATAATAAACTTAAATTAAATCATTTAACAACTGTTAGGGACCATAAACAATACCAATAGCCCACGTTCTGTTTAATATTCTGGTTAGTGATTTGGATGAGTAAAACGTTTATTTAAATTATTCTTTTGTATTTTATTTAATTTGTTAGAAGGTACATTTATAAACGTTAATCATAATTCTTGCACTATTTTCATAGTTCTAAATCATGTCATGTAAAGGATTACTGAACCAAAAGAAGATATGAGTTGGTTATAATGGTGTTATTATTCTATGGTGAGAATGTATGAATAAATTATAAATATTAATAATTATAATTTATTTAATACAATTTAATATTTATAATTTATAATATATATAATTTATTTAATACAATTTAATATTTATAATTTATTTAATACAATTTAATATTTATAATTTATAATATTTATAATTTATTCAAGATTTAATATATCAATATCTAATATTCAATATCTTTCATTCATTAGATAAGAACTATGTAATAATTTAATATATCAAGTAGTGAGTAAATGATACATTCGTTGGTTTTCAATATTATAGGATATGCTGTCTCAAACCATAGGTGTACTTTATTACATAGTAATTATAGTAAGAGTTTTCGCCTAATGTTTTTGCTGAATTATTTACCACCAATTACAAATAAAAAATATTGTTAAGAATATATTTATTTTATTGTCTTGAAAGCAATATTAAAAAGTTTTAATAATGATCGGCATATTATAAAATTATCCAATCAATTTCTTTGTGGATCAACCAATCACAGATAAAGCCCGCTATGTTTTGTATATGTTTATTATGTTGTGAAACTAATGTTGATCATTTGTAAAATTGAATGCCCGCTATGTTAGAATATACCTCTTTTTTGATCTACACAATTTAACTTTTCTCAAAAGATATTTGCAACAGAATACAAAACTTCTGCTTCCTCTCAGAATTCTCATCAAAGTTCCTCAACCTCTTTATCTAATCCATGTCCAGCTCTAACTGCAGATGAATTGGCGCTTGCAGAATGTATTGAAGTCATTGAGGCTGGAGTGAAAGATGTCATTATTAACAAAGCAAATGAAAAAGAAAAAATGGTGGATTGATGGAAATTACAAAATTATTGATGAAAAAAGATAAGGAATAATGCTTCATAAATCCTATTTCCACTATCTATGCTAAAGTTTGGTCCATTTTATTAGACTGCCTATGATCCTTGTAGAAAATGTAAGTTACAAGGAATTTGAAAAGAAATGTGAAAGAGCAAATGCATCAAAATTCTGGGAATATGAAAATGGCACTGTCACTATAATTGAGTTGCCAAGGAGAGATCATGAGATTGCTCATGGTGAATTCTCTAAACAATTTTTATCTGCTTTTCATAATGTCCATATCAAGATCAAGTTGATAATGTTGGATCAACAAGTATGTACTTTCAGTATTTAGTTTGCATGCATATATTATTATATCAAACTTAACTCTGTTGTATTCAGCTTGTTATAATTCAGGACATGATAGATGCAGGGGAACTTATAAACAGTCAGATTCTTCATTTGTACCAAAATTTCTGCCTAAACCAGCTCAATATCCAAGTGATTCTGAGGTATTGTTTCTTGAATTATATTATTAAGAATACAAAGATCAATCTGAATTTGTAATGGTTTATAGGGTAATCCTTGGCTGACTATCATCATTGAGGTGGCTAATACCCAAACTTTTGCAAGTATAATCCAAAAGACCACTCAATTCTGGTTGGCTCCAAATCAAGTAGAAGATGTTATTATATTAAAATTATGGAATTGGGATTCAAGTAGGGATCAAAATGGAACCCCTTTACGTTGTTTAACAGTTCAGTATTGTTTTGTGGTGTCATTTCATTTATTTCATCGCCTAATAATTGTCTTGTATTTTGGTAGTGCTATAAATTCTGTCATCAAACAAACCCTCAAGTGCATGGGAATTACCAACCAACTCAAGTGGTATGAATTAGTGCATTTATGGTAGTTGATTTCTATTTGTTTCATTCGCAACATCACTTTATGTATTCATTTTTTCAGATCGAATTTGGAACAATTGATAGAAGTCAGCAACCATATGGAGGATGCTCTGCTCCAGGAATTCGCACTTTGAGTATTTCACCTCATTGCATTTACAAGGGCTGTGCTCATCGAAATCCACCACTCTCACCATACCCAATTGCAAATAATGTAATCATTGATTTATTTTATATTCAGCAGTCAATATTTAGTGTTATGCAAGTCCTTTTAATTAGTAATATAATTTTTACAATCATAGAAAATATATAAGATGGTTGGTTAAGATGAATGAATTTTCAAAATAAAATTAATATATCAGATATTAATATGTGTGTATTGAGTAAAATGAGCTCAGATGCAAAAAATACATGATCAATTTTAGTTTATCCGAGATATATCTTAGCAAAAGTTTCAGACACCCCAAATACATTAATTACGCAAAAACGTACATAATAATTATGTGAAAATTTTTATATTATTTGGATCCTAGTATTCATGTACTTAAATATAGAATTTTAGATTCCAACTTTTATACAGCTCAAATAATAATAAAAAATCATTTTTGAAAAGAAAAAAATATAATATAATTTTACTATTAAAAATGATTTTAAAATTTTATCAAATCTTTAAAAAATTGATTAAAAAAATACTATCCAAAGTTATGTAAAAATTTTTTTCTCAAGAATCAGATAAAATTAAATCATCATATCTGAAAATCTGATATATGTTAATATGTAGGTTTTTAAAAATTTCCATGTCAAATTTTTTTCTTTCCAAAAATGATTGTATTTCTTTTATTTTTAATTGCTCGAGTTTTAGAAAATGTGGTAACATAAGATTCTATATACATAATTACTGAAAGCTAAGCTATAAACTAACATAAATTTTCTGTACCATTATTATATATGTTTTTGCGTAAATGATGACGAAGTCGTGAATCAATCGTCACCCAAATGATAACGGATCCACAGATAAATCATTACCCAAATGACGACGAATTTGCGGATCAATCGTTACCCAAATGACGACGAATTTGTGGATCAATCGTCATCCAAATGACGTCGAATTTGTGGATCAATCGTCCTCCAAATGACAATGAATTCGTGGGTCAAATCGTAACCCAAATGATGACGAATTCGTGGATATAAAAGAAAGAGAGCCAACACATGCATACCAGGATCATAGTCATAGTTATATTTACCTAGTAGATACTTAATTTAGTCATAGTAGATACATAGTCTAGACATAGTAGATACATAGTCTAATCCTAGTAGATACATAACCTAGCTAAGTAGATACATAATATAATAGATTATGTATCTACTCAGTTAATAAAAAAGAACAAAAAAAAAATTAATCTTTTCTTGAAAAAAGTATAATTTGCGAAGAGCTTTTAGCTAATAATAATTGGGATTTTTTTATCGAAAATCTTGAAAAAATTTCTACAAAGTCATACTATTTTCATGAAATTAAAAAACGACTTTCGATAATGGCATAAATTTACTGTGCCAGGTCTATGAATTTGACTGTATAATTATAATTTGTAGCAGAAATATATTTTTTAATACATTAAACTCCTCCAATTGTAGAATATTGTTGATAACAGGAATTTGCTTCCTGGGCATGGTTGAAACACGCTCGTTCAACATGATCTCTTAAAAGAAAAAGAACTCAAATGGAAATTCTCAAATCCATTGCTTTCTCCACCCACATCTCTTATGAATTTTCTATCATAGTCCTGAGATTCTAGATTTTTCATTGTGTGCCCCTTCGGGTGTAGAGTCAGATTGGCCATTTTTCTTCAACAGGTTATTATAAATTTATTATATTCATTTTTCAAAATACGCAAAATAACAACATGGAAGACTTTGAGGGTTCCCGTAATTGTTTGGGCCAATAGAAAACAACCATAATGTGAAAAAAAAAGTAAGTTTGGTTAATGCCGCCATTATATGCTATAATATTTTTGGAGTAGAAATTATATCCACTTTGCGTAAAAATTTCCGAGATATTTTTCTCTAAATGCGAACAAATTTTAAATTATTATTATGGGTCTTTCTATTTTGATTTTTTCATTGTAAATTAGTCCGAGAATAGTAATGTGTAACCGTGTGTTAATGTTAAGGTATTATTAGTATTAGAGAACGGAACAAGGATGTTTCCATTCAATTCAATAAATGAAAAAAAACAATCGTTTGTTGACAAGACAAGAGCAGAAAGAGAACAACGAGAAAAACAACGAAAACTTGATAAGCTTGAAAAAGAAAAGACACAAGCAGCTAAATGTATTCAAGTTTTGTGTAGAAAACGTTTAGAAAAAAGCAAAGTTTTCGAGAACTTACGTAAGTTATGGGATGTTGAATTTTTAGTAGGGGAACAGCACGAAATTGCAACAATAACAACAACAGACATTCTTAGATCTGCTGTTTTGTTGTTTGCTTTTTTTGATCCAAATAAAGATTTTAAAAGATTTGAACAGATTTGCAAAATGATTTTGTCAACTGTCACATCAATTAGACCTTCAAAAACCACACAACAACAAAATAAAAGTCCAATGATACCTTTTCATTGCCTTTTACTTAATGAACATTATAGTAACATAACATTGAAAATTTTACAAAAAACAACATTACAATCTGTCAATTATGTTGTTGGGTATTTGAATAAACAATCAAATGTAAATATAAGTAGTAGTCGTAGTAGTAATAAGAATGATAATATTTATTACAACAAAGAATTATATCTTTCGGGAGTAGAATTAAGATTTCTTTTGTATTTTCTTGATTCAAAGAATTATTTAATCAAGGATCCAGCTTCAACAACAACAACAACATCACCATCATCATTGACTTTAGTATTGACAAAAAATCTTTTGTTAATTCAAGAATATTTAATAAAAGAAGGCTTTTATGAAAAATTCAATAAGGCATTATTTCTTCGAGTAAATTTAATTATGGTTTTGAAAAATAGATTAAAAAAAGTTGTGAAACTTGGCGATGAAGATGAAAAGAAATTACAATTGTCAATTTTGTGGATAACCGCATGCATCAGATTTTGTTTATTTCCATTTGATATTGTCAATGCTAGTAATGATATTATTATTGGTAAGGATCAGGTCATTATTAATGATGGTGCTAGTAATAATAATATCAACAATCAAAAAAACAAAAAAAAATTTTCAGAAAAAGATTTAAAAGGCTTGTTTACAGTATATATTATGAGCACACCTTGTCTAGTATCAGTTTTAGATAATGCTAGTTTGGAAATTTTAAAACGATACAATATTCACAATAAGATTATTTCAGTTTTATGTAATGTTGATAAAGATAATAATAATAAAGTATTTGAAAAATTGACAGGAAATGATGCGATTTTTTTATTGGGCAATATTGTTGAATTATTTTTATTTAAATTAGATTTTTTTTCAATAATGCCAGCTTCTTCTAGTAGTAAAGATTTATATAATGATCAAGAGAGTCTTCAATTAAAAAATGATTTTATAAAAGCTATGAATAATTTACTTCAACATTGTCAGAAATTTATTTCTTCAAAGCAGTCAGCTAAATTTAATAGTTTTCATCCAATATTTAGTTGGTATGCTGGAAAAATTGATTCAATTCTTTTAAGTAATGGAAGTGGTAATGATTATTTTACTCGACTAGTTTCACAGCTTGAAATTTTTTGGCAAAGAATTTTTTTATATAAAATTTTTGATCAAATTTTAAGCTTTAAATCTTCTCTATTATTATCATCCACCACCACCACCACCACCACCACCAGCAATCAAAGTTCATCGATTAAAAAACATAAAATCAACGAAAAAAAATCAAGTTTAGCATCAAGTCAAATTACCTTAATGGCAATTGATGTTCAATCAGTTTGTCAATTTTATAATTTATTTATGAAAATCTTCAATTCACTAAAACGTGAAATCATCATGAATTTAACTTATTTACCAAATTTTGTTCCCTGCCTATGGAGATTTTTGTCAAGTTTAGGACCAAAACAAAAAATGAAAATTTTTTTAACAGAATCGATTGTTCGTGATCCTGATAAAGAGCCAATGATTGAGATTTTAGAATTATTTTGTGAATGTTGTAACATTTTATTGTTGTTAGTAATTTATTATTATTTATTATTTAAATTTTTAAAAAAATTTTTTTTTGTAAAAGAATTTGATTAATTTGATTAATTTATTTTAAAATAGAACATTAGACGATGAGGAACTTTATGAATTAGAAACTCCATTTTCAATTGAAATCGACTTGATTCCAATGGTTAGATTTTTTAATAAATTTTGTTTCTTGATTCTTAGTTATTCGTCATCGTCATCATCAACAACATCATCAGAAAACTACTCATTATCACCAATGTTTGAATTGGCGAGAAGAGTTTTACTTCAATTACACTCACGAGACACACGTCGTTCTTTTACTATTAGTAATTATAAAAATAATGGTGGTAAGGGAAATTGGAAAGTAAAATCGATAGCAGTAAAAGAGGAGGGCGAGGATAATATTTGGTTGTTGATTAAAGATCCAAAAAAATCATTACCAATATCATTAGCCAATTTTTTTAAAAAAGCATTGAACACAAATAACAACAACGGTAATGATAATAGTTCAAAAATGGGGTCATCATTTTTAGAACGAATTCAAAAAAATGATGAAGTAGCAATAAGAATATTAAATTTATTACCACATACAATACCATTCGAGACACGCTTGGATATATTTCGTCAATATCTATCAAAGATAAATAATACACACACTTTCCCAACAATTATTCATGATAGCAGTAATTGCACAGTAGTTAAAGTTAGAAGAGGACATGTGGTTGAGGATGGATTTAAATATTTGGGTGGATTGAGTTCTGCTCGTATTCAGGGAAAGATTTTTGTAAAATTTGTTAATGAAATGGGTAAACTTTTTATTCATTTTTGGATTCAAGAGTAGTTAATTAAATGATTGATTTTAAAAATTATTATTATAAATTATTATTTTATTTAATGTAGGGATTGCGGAAGAAGGAATCGACCAAGGCGGACCATTTAAAGAATTCATGACACAATTAATTGCAGAAGGTTTTATTTAGTATTTAAATATTAAATATTAATAACTATATTATAATGATGATTATTTATTTATTATTATTATGTTAATATTTTCATATTATATATATATATATATATAGCATTTGATCCATCATTCGAGTTATTTTCTTTGACACCAGACAATTCATATGTTTATCCTAGTAGTAGTAACAGCAAAAATTCTAAATTAAAATCATTGCTTATAACCAAAGCAAATGTTTACAGATTTTTAGGATGCATGCTGGCTAGGTCAATACAAGAAGGAATATTGGTTGATATACAATTTGCTAGATTTTTTTTAAGTAAATTATCTGGTAGAGGTGTATTTCTTGAAGATTTGGCAGGCTTGAATGATGAATTGTTGAAGAATTTAATGTTTTTGAAAAGATACGATGGTATGATTAATCAATTAATCAATTTAAATTATTATTATATTTTATATATTAAACAACAATTATTATTGATTATTAATTACTAGGAAATGTTGAAGATTTAAGTTTATATTTTTCCGTCGATGAAGAAATTGATGATAAAATAATTTCAAAAGATCTTAAACATGTAAATTATTGTTATTCATGTTATTCATGCTATCATGCTATTCTTGTTGGTATTGTTATGATCATTTTTAGTAATTATATAATACCATTATTTAGAATGGCTCACATATTAAAGTTACAAATGATAATAGAATTCAGGTTAATGATTAATCTATTAATTTATTTATTTATTAATTAAATTTATCAATGGTGTTATTAATGTCATTATTATTATCATTTAGTATATTTATTTAATGGCAAATTATAAATTAAATCAACAAACTAAAGAGCAAACAGAATCATTTATTAATGGGTAATTAATTAATTAACTTGATCAATTGATCAATATAAAAGTAAGAAGAATTATCAGTAAACAATATCATCATCATTATTATTATTTTCAGATTTCAATCGATTATTCCTAAAAATTGGTTGAGAATGTTCTCTCCGCCAGAATTACAAAGGTTGTTATTTTTATTTATTTTTTAAATAAACATATTGTTTTAATTAACTTTATTAACTTTATTTTTATTAAAGAGTTATTTCTGGAGATGACGATGATTGGGGTAAAAAAAAAACAATATAATTATAATAGTGATGATGGTGATGATGATAACAATAATAATAACAATTTTTTGTTGATTTTAGATATCACAGATTTGAGGAGATGTACAGAGTATAAAGAAGGTTATTTTGATCAACATCCTTGTATAAGAAACTTCTGGTCAATTTTAGAAGATTTTAAATCCAATGATAAGAAAGCATTGTTAAAATTTGTTACAAGTTGTTCAAAGGTAGTTTTGATATAAATAAACTGATTGATTGATTGAAAACTTTTATTATTAATAACATTATTATTATTATTAATATCAAATCAAGCCTCCACTTGGTGGTTTCAAGTAAGTTAATAAACAACAACAACAACAACAACAATAATAGCAATAATAATATCATTATTATTATTACATAATGCTGATTAATTTCCTATCTATCTTCTCTTAAAGATTCTTAACTCCTAAATTTACAATTTGTAAAGTATCAATTGTGCTTGAATCTGACTCACCATTATCAACAACAACACCAAATAGTAATAATTTATCATCAAATTTAAGACAAGTTAAATCTTTATTTTCTTCAATTTCCTCCAATTTAAAAACTTCTGTTACTAATACAAGTAAAGCCAGATTACCAACAAGTTCCACATGGTAAAACAAAACATTTTTTTTATGATTGTTAAAGATGAAAAAACTCTTTATGGTCTACTTACTAACTTAATTAATTAATTAATCATTTTTAATAGTTTTAACTTATTAAGGCTGCCAGGTAAATATAATACATCTATTGTTGAAATTACAAATCATAAATTGGAATTAATGAAAATTATACTTTTTTTTTTTTTCAATTAAATAATAAAGCATATTCATCAAAATCTATAATGAAAGAGAAACTTAAATATGGTAAAATATTTTTGATTAATTGATTATTTATTTATTTACGCGATTTTAAATATTAAATTCAAAGCAACTAACCAATTAAAATTTTCATCCTAACAACAATATGATACAAAATATAAATAGCAATAGATTCAAACACTGGTTTTGAACTGGCTTGAATAATTTTTCTTTAATATATTAGAAATTAATTATTTATTTATTTATTTATTTATTACGTGATTTAGTTTTAATAAAATATTTCAGTTACATTCCTTCTTAATTACTTCGTTTATGATACTTTTTTTAGTTATTTTGCTTTTGATGATTTTTCATCTTCTTCATCTTCTTTATCATACTTTTTAAAGAACCATAATAACAAACTACCAGAAATA
The DNA here is from genome assembly GCA_958430865.1 of Entrophospora sp. SA101. Lineage (NCBI taxonomy): Eukaryota > Fungi > Glomeromycota > Glomeromycetes > Entrophosporales > Entrophosporaceae > Entrophospora > Entrophospora sp. SA101. Next base: position 26,379 of record CAUDNR010004045.1, read on the forward strand.
AAAGCACATACAGCTAATGATGAATACATATAAACTAAATAAGGATCTTTTGACAATGGTACAATCAGCAATCCTATTGCTGAACTTATTCCACTTGTTGTTAAAAATAAAGCAGTAACTGTTGAGCGGAATGATTCTGGCGCCTATATTAATTATTATTATTTAATTGATATATATATGTATATATATATTGTATGTATTATATATAAATATTTACCTTATCGTATGCATAACTTAATCCAGTGATACTTGCAAAAACTTTTAGACAATCAAAGATTAAAAATTAATATTCAATAAGAATAATAATTAATTTTTTTTAAACAATAAATAAAAACCTTCTGAAAATCCAATTAGAACATAAACAGGTGTTTGCCACCAAACACTTATATCATTTGGAACAGGTACACCATCTATTTCACATCTGGTATTGATATAACATGGACCAGTGGTATAGATAAAATGTTGAATTATTGCCGAGTAAGCCATAGCCAAACTGATCAACATGAATCCAATAAAGATACGAGTGATTGGACGTATAATTATGTTAAATCTTTGTAAAGTTGGATATCTAAAGAAAAATTATATTTAGATTATTAAATAAATATATATATATATATTATAATATCATCTCAAATTACTTACAATACATAGTTAGCAAAAGGTATAAAAATCATTAAAGCAACTGGATTTAAATTATTCATTACATCATTTGGTACTTTGCCAACTTGCATTGTAGCAGCTTGTGATATTAAATTATTAACCATTTGCAAGTAGCAAATCCAATAAAAAGGGTAGAACAAAAAAACCTTGCAAACTTTTAAAACTTGTTTAAACTCGTCAACAAATTTATCCGACCAATCTACATTATACTTTTTAGCTTTTGCTTCTTTTTCATCATCACTACCAGTGAACAATGTTTTAAAATTTGATGGTTTAAAATTATCCAGATTAGTGCTTCTAAATGTAATAACCAATCCTGTTATTCTAAAAAAATTTAAAATCGAATTATTATTGGCATTGTTATCTTCTCCTTCGATCTTATTATTGTTGTTACTGGCTTTGACATTGTTGGGCTTATTTTTAATCAATCTATTTCGATTAACTAGTAAGATAAAGATTGAAGGTACGAATACGAATATTGGAATCAAATAAGCTAGCCAGTATGAATGATATTTTTCAATGACTGTGATAATTAATGGAGACAGGGCACCAATATTTATTGACAAATAAAACCAATGAAATATCGATTGGATGGTTAATTTCGGATCAACTATAACCTCTTCTTCGTCATCATCGACATCTTCTCGTTTCTCTCCCTGATGAAGAGTTTCATTTTTTTTTCGTTCAATTTTTTTAACAAATGGTCTTGTATTTGTATATTGATCAGCAGTCAAAGGACCAACATTACTTTTGATACCACCAGTACCAAAACCTATGATTAACATTGAGATGATAAGGCCGATAAAAGAAACACCACTTGACGCGATAGCTTGTGGAATTGATGTTAACACTAAAACTGTTAATCCGATCGTGTAAACAATACTAAAAACTATTATTGTTTTAAACCTTCCAAGATAATTGTCAGCAATTACAGAACCCAATAAAGGTGTTATGTAACAAAAGAATTGAAAAAATAATGTCAAAGAGGTTGCAGTTTGTTGACCGGCTCCAATCGCGCCTGGTTGTCGATCACTTGGGGAAGATGATGGTGGTGGTGGTGGAAATTGAATGTAGTTTTGAAATGGACCGGAAATTCCATAATAAGTAAATCTTTCACAAAATTCACACAATATAACAAACCAAGCACCTATTATAAATGATTTTATTATTATATAAAAAAAAAAAATAGTAAGTTAATGTATACTTATTTATCTATAAATATTACTGTCAAAGCTCGTCAGAGTGAACTCTCGGCTCCATACGTTAATTATGAAAAAATAAATTGAAAAAAGAAAACATTCACTGTAACGAGCAAGGTTTTACTATTATCTACAGTGACGGGGGGTTTACTATTACTATTGTTCATTGTAATAACGACGAACGAGGTTCACTTGTTCGATTGTGAAAATTAAAATATTACTGACCAACAGGTAATTTATCCGATACTTTTCTTAAATTTGTCCAATCGTCTAAGCTTGGAGTCCTCCCATCCTCCGTTTCTCCTTTTTTTTCCACTTTAATAGCTACATCTGTTTGGTCAGCCATCATAAAAGTAAATATTTTTTAATAAAATAAAATAAAAAAACTTTTCATTGGGTTTTGCTAGTTTTTGTCATGATTAGTCTATATATATATATAATATAATATAATTTTATCATTATTGATAAATGAAACAATAATTAATGATTTCGTATGGCGGGTGGATTTGTCACATGCGATTTTGGCATAATAATAGTAATTATTATATTAATATTAATATATATCTATATATATATATGAAATCATGAAATATTAAATTGATGTGGTTTCTAAGCTAAAAATGCTCTTTGAAATGAGATACACATACAAATTTAAGGTTAATTGTGCTATCATATATGACGTCCGTTTTATTAGTGGTGAATAATATTCATTGGTTGGATTCATTAAATCTTTGTTAATTCATTGAATAATTAAAAATGATATTAATATTCAATGAATAGTTAATGGTTGATCAATATTTTCTTGAACCTTAATTGATTCAATTGCCGCCCATTTAAAGTTGGAAAAGACCTTAGCCACAATATAACTGAAGAAGGCAATAATAGGATAATGGAGGATTCTGCCGCGGTTCATATTCTGAAGAAGAGCAAACGAGGTTTTAAGAAGTCAATTCGAATGTGCGGATTTGACGAAAGAAAGCGAGAAAAAAGTTATTGCCAAATCAATGTATCCGAGATCTTTGATACTATTTTTCGTTGTGAATTGTTGTTGTAGTACGTGGTGATGAATCTATATATCGTACATTTGTTATCTGCTCATGTGTAACAAAAGATAAAAAAAGCAAACGAATATTGAATGAATGAATAAATTCGATGAATGCAGAATTTGCTAACATTTAGATTAAAAATCAAGTTTATGCATTACATAAAATTGCCACTCCTTGAGAACTAATAATAAGAACAGTCTAATGTTTGAAAAACTTAAAAAACTAAACTATCAATTATGCAATAAAAGTAAATTATGCGCTAATTATGCACATAAAATTTTTTAATTATGCAATTTATTTGAATCATAAATTCTTGATTTTTTCTTATGGGCAATGATTGTCAAAGGCTCCATTCATAAAATGATCACAAAAAATATCCCCCATCAACATGATTTGAAAGTAATTTGAAGGTGACTGACTGCACTACAATTCTGGATTAAATTTAAATCCAAAAAAGGAAGCTCGAACTAAAAAAATATCATCACTAATACATTTTTAATTACTCTTCATAAATATATAATTACCTAAACAGAAAGAATACACCAATCAGCTTTCAATGTTTATAATTTCTCCTTTTTTATAAATATTTGACGTTGATCGCGCGATAATAATAATAATAATAATTATTATGCATTATTCATAATAAGGAAAAATACCCGTCCGTTATTAAATGTATGAAGTCACGTGCAATTTTAATATTAACAAAACAAAAAAAAAATGTCTAATTAGGGTCGTATTTTGAATTAAATTAATATTTTTTGACCAAGTTGTCACTAATTTGTTTGTTGAAATTGGGGTTATCTGCTTTGTTAAATAAACCTATCTTTTTAAAACAAATCAAAAAATTCAATTATATGAAAATCAAAGTTGGTTTTTTAAAAAAACAATTTATAGTGATTTTAATAATAGAACTCAACGATTATATAATATTGCAAAATATTTTTATTAATAATATTACAATTTATTTGTTCTCTATATAATTTACATTATACCATGTCTTATATCATTGTTTATTCAAATAATCGTGTTTTTATTTTAAATAATCGAAGGTTTGATTTTTTTTATTTAATATATAGTACTAGGTCATATGAAATGGTTTTCAGTGCAATCCAGTATACGTAGAGATAGAGTCAGTTATAAAGCAAAATCCAGTATAGAAAGATCCGTTATGATTATAAGGAGAGTGGACTGTGTTTTATGTAATGCACATACATACATATGCTTCCTTTATATGGTGGTGTTAAGAATGGTCAGATCTAATTGGTGTGAAGATATTCGAGGACAAATAGGTCTTATTTTTATTAACGTTAGGTACTTTACAGTCGTGATATATTTATTGTTGGTATATATATTATTGATATGTTGATGGAGTAACCGCAAAAGAAAGCCAATATGAAACATTTGCTATACCGGTAATTTGGATTATATTAGAAACTATTGTCGATAGGTTTATTTTACTAATAAAGTGACTATAAATCAAAACAAATTTCAGTGTAATTATATAACATAGTGATGATATACAAATCTATTTTTTTTTTAAAAAATATTAGTCTCATATTAAAATTTTATTAATATTAATAAAATCACACATTTCTATATTATTGATGACGTCGCTGACTCTACCCTTAATTCTTATTATAATATATTCAATATATTAATACATGAAAGAAATTTAAATTATGAGATATATCATGTTCCACCATACGAAAAAGTCAACGACGGTGCATCTGATGCAAATGTTTCTTGAACATTTTCTAAATAAAAATTGATTAATTTGATTAATTAATTAATTTTAATTTATGATCATTCAATATATCTTGAAATATGTATTATATATATTATTTACCCATATTTTTTTCTTCATTTTTATTATTGTTCGATTCACTAGTCGGAAAAAAAATTTAAATTTTATTAATAATAATTTAACGGTTAAAATTTTAAAATAATAATATCATTGTTATTATATTACCTTATAATAATTGATAAACAAATTAGAAATGCAATAAACGGCGGAAAAATATTAGTAAATAAATTGAAAATAACACTTGCTAATAAAACATGAGATGTTAATAATAATCCAGCAATGAGTGGCATTAGAACGATACAAGGCGATAAACAACATGTTATCAGACAATAATTGAGTATTGTGACCTGTAAAAACAAAAATATTTTGATAAATTAGATTAAATTTTCGCCAAATAAAAAAAAAAGTAATTTTTTTTTTTTTAAATTACCTTTCTTATATATCTTTCAAATGTTTTTTTGATCTGTGCATGTTTTTGAGAGAGTATTGCTCTATTTATGTTATAATTAATGCTATATTTATAATTATCGCTGTTGCCACTATTATACTCTTCGTAATCATCAAATCCAATCAACATTAAATTTTCCTTTGTTAATCTAATCAATAGTCTTCCATAATAAGTTAATAAAATTCCCAAGATTAAATTATTTATCGAGTAAACTGTAACCGTTAGTATATTATAAGCCAATGTTGTTTCGTAAATTATGTTTGTAGAATTAAAATATTTGACTTCGTAATGTCCTTTTATTATCGATGATGTAATTAATATTATTAATGAAATAGTGATAATCAGAAAAAATGATTTTTTGATTAAGCCTTTCGATGGAATAAAAGCTCCTTTTTTATTACTGATGTTACTATTGCTGCAACTAGCATGGATATCGTTATTATTATAAGTATTATTATGATAAGTAATATATTCATCACTGTGATGGCTTGAAACAACACCTTTTGATGAAGATTTTGAAACAGTATTCATATTTAGCTTAATTATAGTGTTTAATATTCCAAAAACGTATGAATAGGTTGCGAATTCTCCTGATATCCAAGAAGCACAATATAACAATTCATAAAACATTGGCGAAGCCACAAAATAATTTTGTGAATACGATACAGTCACTACTCTTACTTTTTTCACATGTTAATTAAAAAATAAAAGATATTAGTTTTATTTGTTAAAATCCTAATAATTATAATTATAAAGTTAATAACTTACACGAACAAAATATGAACGAACAGAGTAAATAAAATTCCAATGAAGAAAAATTAGTTAAGTTTTTTATCTTTGTGAATCTCGAAGATAATGCGCAGGCAACCAAAATTGAAGACATTGAATATAATATGATTGATATTACACCACTTGTATAAAATAGTTCATATCCATCACATTCTTTAGATTCTAATACTAGTGGCCAACTAATAATAAGTTGTTGTTGAGGTTATTATTATTATTATTATTATTATTATTATTATTATTATTATTAATAGTATTATTAATTAAATATTTAATATAATTCATTCGAATTATCTATCGCGCGCACTTTTTTACTTACTTGCAAGGTGGCATTATTTTTATTTTAATATAAATCAAAAATTGTGGATTAAGGAATGAATAAATTAAATAATTAAAATAAAGAGGGAAAAAAGGAAGGAAGGAAGGAAAATACTATTAATATTAACAATAAACTCTTTTTTTTTTTTTTACATTAATAAAATTTGTTTTACTCTTGAGAAAAAAAAAAAAATACTAAAGTATATTTATATACACAATGAACGGTACCGTTTTAACGTTTAATTCAACTTTTTATTTTAAAAAAATAAACTTTAATTAAACAATTATTATACTAATTATCTGTGATGTAGTATATATAGTAACATATGAGCAAGGTATTTAATATAACTATTACTCGTTCAAGTTGCTCATCAAAACAAATGTTAGCACAATAACTTAACAGATTAACTAATTAAAATCTGATCTCCGAATGGAATTTTATTCCTTACCTCCGTTACCCAATTACCATCCACGAAATTTGAAACACCCTTAACCATTCCTTTTTTATTTTTGTTATAAGAGATTTTTATTGCATCGCATTGCATTCATTTCGTAGATTGTATCCTTTAAATGTATACTAATACTATTATAATAATAAACAACCCTTATTTATTATCAAGACTTATTAAAAATTATTATTATGTTAGAGTAAATTAAGTTAGTTGCTAATTTAGTTTTTCTTCTTTGTTGCCACTAATTAATAATTAATAATATAAAAACAATAAACAATAAATAAATAATATAATATTTAAGAGCTTAATATTAATATTAAGCTAAGATTAAATTGATGTTCCACATTTCTGATTTCATGCATTGCGGAAAATTTGTCATTAGGAAGGACTCCCCCCCACACATTACATTATTAAGTGATTTCCTTTCGTTTCATTATATGGTGCATACTACCCAATATTAATATTAATATCTCTCTCTATAAATAAAAAATGTTGGCGATCTTCACTTGCCATTTAGATAAATCACATTAACCTTTTTGGCGATAATAATTCTGATAAAAATATTTTATTTTTTATATAGAATTTGGTGTTCCTCGGAATCAGCCAAGAAACCTTAATATTAACAGGTTAATTAACTGGTCAAGTATAGTTTTTCTCATAAATATATACTATTAAAATTTTTCTATAATGTTAATATGTTATTTGGCGACTTGATAAAATTCCTTTTAAACCAGCTGTTATATTATCTTTCAATGAACTATAATAGTAATAATAATCCCTTAAACGTACAAGAATTCCGTGCTGATCAGCACGGAATTTTTAAAAAAATGTAGACCCTACTAGACAAACAAATTACTAATTGACCACCAATTTTTTTTTTAATTTTTCGATAAGCAAAGATATGGAGTTTGCATACAAATATTCGATTTTGATCTTTTTTTTTAGATATCAAAGTAAGCGTATTTTTCAAAATTCCAAAAATTAAATATTTATTTTTTTAAAGTTGCAATTAGTAAAAAAATTTATTTTTTGGACCCATGCCTAAATCTGCAAGATATGCATTCCAATTAACAAGTTTACTTAGACCAATTTAGGCTATAAAAAATTTGGGCCAAGCTTTTTGATATGGAATTCATTTAAACCGGATTTAAAAAAAGTGAATTTCTGTGTTTAAATAAAATGATCGGCAAAGAAAATTCCAAGGGAACTTTTATGTTGTTATCTCTTTATTTGGGACGTGTAACCCCTGATAATTTTTTTTTAAACAAAAGCAGGGTGCATTGAATATCATTTTCTAAATAAGAAATGTTGTGGTGGTCTATTTTTTGCGCAATTCCAAATTCCGTGCTGATTAGCACGGAATTTCGTTTAATGTTAAGGAATAATAGAGTTAATAACACTAAAACAAAATATATATTAATATGATAATTATAATTTACTAAATCACTATGCTTCAAAAGGCTTCAATAGGCAGTAAATAGATTTAGTCAATGATGTTTAATATTGTTTGCATCTTGTTTTTACATTTCAAAATGGCACCAACCTCTCTTGAAGTATAACGAAACTCTGTTAAGTCACTCTGGCAACAAAACATTCGCAATCCGAAGGAAATTTCTCAACGATTGGAGATTCTTCTATGCTTCTGCGAGCGTTACATCGGTTTATTGCGCAAAACCGGCAAAATTCCTGTAGGTCACTCTTCTGTTCGTCCAAGAAAATTGACCTCCAAAAAACGCCGCCGTATCGGAAAAATTCTGAAACACAATCATTTCACTACGGCGGACGAACTTAAAGCTAAATTGGAAGAAAATGATCCTGAACTTGAGATCAGTGAACGCACTACACGTCGTGAACTTAAAAACCTCGGTTTCACCCAACAAGCAAAAGATAATCGCTTGTCTTTTCTGATCCAGATGTTTCGCAATACCCTTCTTTCATGGTCTCGAATGCAAAACCTGTTGCACCTATGGTAAAGCATCCATATAAAGCTCATGTCTGGGCAGTGATCAGCGCCAAGGGAAAAATTGGAATGCATTTATTTACTGAAAACCTGGATCACCATTTATATCGAAAAATTCTAAATGAACATTTATATGATAATGCGAATGTGTTGCATGATCATAACTGGGTCTTCCAACAAGATAATGACCCGAAACGCACTTCGCGTGATGATGTTCAAAGTGATTTGGAAGACTGTCTTCTGGAACGAGTTCTCAATTGGCCTTCATACAGTCCAGACATGAATCCTATCGAAAATTTATGGGCTGTTTTGAAGAAAAAGGTAGAGAGAAAGGTTAAGGATATGGTGGCAAAAAAGAAATAAACCTCGCAAGGGAACTTTCTAGGCAGGAATGGGACGATCTTGATAATGATGTGTTACTTCGATGCATCAATAGCATGCGAGACCGGATTAAAGCATGTATCGATGCAGAAAGAGGCCACACAAAATATTAATTTAATAAGAAAAAATGTAATGTTAGTGTTAGTCTTGTATATATAAAAAAATTTTTTGGTTAATAATAAATTATATGTGTAATCTCAAAAAATCTGTCCGCCATTCTTTTCGCCAGGGACTGTAGCTCCTGTGACTCTGGACATTTCTTTAATTGGTACAACAATTCTTACGCATGTTGCCAATAAACATGAGGCAAAAGAGAACGAATATCTCCTCTCTATAAATGAATCTCGTTCTATGATAGGGGCATTGAAATTCCATTAAAGTCCCGGTTACAGAAGTTATTATACAAACAAATTCCATCATCAATGTTGTTGACAAGAATTTTGGGATAAGCGGGTCATTGAAATTAAACTCCTCATTAGAGATTTCGAGAAAAAGAAAGATGGTAAGGTGTGTTATAATAGATTGACTGCGTCTTCAGTTATTAATAAATGGACAAAAGTTCGTGATCAGTACACTTCTATACAACCAATGTCTTGACTTTGTTGAATAGAATTACAATGAATCGAAGAATGGTGGTAGATAATTATTTCATTTTCTCTCTTACCTAATAGGGTGTTGAAAATTCTCTCATTTTCAGGTGCCACATCATGTTTTGTATTGTGGTATATACATATCAATTTATTTTGACAATTTGTATTGATTCATATTGTTGTAAATTTATAATAATCGATGTAATTAAAAATTAATACCAGATTTAAAATTTTTGAGCCTTTGTTCGAATCAACCTAGCAAGTAAAGAAAGAGTTGTCTTTAGGAACTTTTGGCTAGTTAACATTTTAATCAATATTAATAATTAAAACCGCTAATATTATTTATTTAAAAAACATCTTAAAACACGTCACCTTTTTCAATTAAATTTTGTTGGTTTTCTGTTTGTTTATAATCTATGTCATTCATAAGAAGAAAGAAAATTTTTTTTCTAATTTATTTAGTTAGGTAAACATCATTCGCGTTAAAAAATAGTTTAAAAAAAAAAATGTTATAAAAGTCTATCCTATAATATATTTATTACCCTAGTTCTAATGAACCATGCAACTGTAGATGTGATGGAAATTTTGCTTGATTAAAAACTATACAGAAAAACAACTGTAGATTGTGTGAATCATATCGTAGATGTGGTGAAAAGATCTAGCCCAGCAGGATTAAATAGAGCTCAATGGTATGAGTGTAAAAAAGGTTTCCAATACTTGGATATCAAAACTATTTTGCAAAAATGTCAATTTTTTCTTTTCAAAGCATCTAATCCTGGTGTTGTCAAAGCTAATGGACCTTTAATTCATTGAAAACAGATATTTTTGAAGTTATAAAAGAGATCAAGGTTCCATTTATTTTAATGTAACACTTCCTTTGGATTACAAGAGGCAAAGGTATCTTTATAATAATATTCTCCCATTTGTTAAAGATGAATACAAAGATATCACTTGTCCAAAACCAACATAAAGCTTTTACGGATGCATTAAAATAATATATATAATGAAAATAACTTTCACAAGAGAATAAAAATAAACTAGCACTATGTTTTACCCAGCGAAGTTGCAAAGTAGTAATTGAAGATCATCTCAAAAGATTTTAATTGTCCCTCAGTTAAAGGACTCTATTGTTATAATAATCAACTACTGAATTAGATAAAAAGCAGTCTGCGAGTTTTTCTTATCATGATAACCTATCTCTTTTCTTCTTCCGAAAAGGCTACACTAGATGGTTTGAATTTACCAGAAAGTATCAAAAGAAGCCACTTAATGTTCCAACTTGTGAGTGATTAGATGCCAATTATCCAGTAGCTATAAGAGTTAGTATTAAAGAGTGTGAACGAGGGAGGATTAGTGGGTGAATTAGACCTGAGTGATTTTATTATTTTAGAGAATTAGATTGTAATTAGAATCAATTGACTAAACGGAGCGTCAGTAACCACTCCAAATTCAAAAACTTAAATATTGACCAAAATAAAGTGTTAGAAGAATCAAATTGCCGTGACAATAAAATTTAAATGCTGAAAATTGTAAAAAAATTGCAATGCCACGATCATGCCTTGTGGCTCTGGCTCTTGTAAGTGTACTTTTTTAAACCTAATTCATCAACTATATATATTATTTACTAAGAAAAAATTTGTCTAGTTATTTCCTTTTTAAAAAAAAATCAGACAGTACAGCTTCCTGAAATTGATAGATTCATATATTAAAAAGTGTATTTAGCAATATTTGGTGTATGTATGGCAGGATGTGTGCAGAAGGGTGAATGACATTAGGATCTTATGGCATTATTATGAAGGCCACTGAAAATGTTAAACATGTGGTAAAGAAATATGAGTGACAATGTAGAGCCAGTTGCTCATTCAGATGAAGACTTGGAAAAATTAAGCATTAAAACTAAATTAGTAGATAATGAAATTATTATTATATTGGAACTTTACTTCCTCCTTTTTTTCGCCCCTCCCCTTTTAAAATGAATTAGCAATTTAAAAATTTATTATTGATATTATTAAGGATGAATGTCCAAGTACGCGCAACAAATATTTTAAGAACACATAAAGACAAACTACATTATCTTAGCAAAGCTTTGATGGATTATGAAACACTTGCAAGGAAGAAATTGATCCAGTTGTTAAAGGATTGATGAAATGTATTGTAAATAAATAAATAATATTGTTATCACCATTTCATTGATATTTTTAACGCAAAGAGTATTCTATATTTCTTAATTTAAATTTTTTTTTTTTATTTCACTATGATTACATATATGAATTTGTGATGTAAGCGTTTATTAAAAAAAAAAGTTCTTTTTTTATATATAGTATATTTTTATATATAATTTTTTTAAAAATAATATTATTAAAAAGCATAATATAAAATTAAAAGCAATCGAATAACATTCTTACTATCTTACTAGTTTCCACCTTGTACAACATCATTACGAGTATTGTTCCGATGGTCACCATGTGAAGTATTATTATCATTCCATGTAGAAGAAGTGGGGTTAGATCGAGTGACAAAATTATCTTTCAACCGCTACCAGTTGGCTTTTTTTTCAACAAAATCCTCAGGTACACCCCAATTATATTTTGCTGATTCAAATGTTTTTTTCCAATCATCTTCATTATTAATATTAGCAATGGCATATGTAACAAAATCGTTTGAAGTATCAAAACCACCACCACCATTACCATAATCACCATACTCTCTTCTTGTATTATTATTATAGTAAGAATTTGATTTTGATTCATCACCAAAACCACCACCGCCACCGTCACTATTATTACAATCACGAGAAAGATGATCTGATGAACCATATTTATAACATTCTCTACCACCTGATTGTCTACCACCACCTCTTCGATTTTCATAATCATGACGTTCTTTTCGACAATATTTAGTAATATGTTCAGTAGAATCACAATTTTGGCATGCTAGAAATGTGGGTTTATATTCTTTTCTTGGTTCGGGACAATCTTTTGGAAGGTGACCTTTTTTTTTACATTTATAACATATTAGTGAAGTAAGATCATCTTTCATAAAACCTGAATCTTGAAGCCACATGAAATTTTGTTCTGCTCTATATCCTGAAGATTTTGGAAATTTATTTGGATCTCTCATAGTTAAAACAGCCAAGTATCTTTTTTCTTCGTTTCCTTGAAGATCAACCAAACATTTTCTGAAAGGTATTGCCTCTCGTTCCAAAGCTATTATTTTTGTATTGCATCCAGCTTTTCTCAAGTTGGTCTCGATTGTTTGAAAAGTCTCATTGGGTGCTGCTTTGGAATAATGTTCAAACATTTCTTTAAAATCCTCAATATTTTTCTCTGCATCAGCTTTCATCATCTTTTCCCATGCTTCCTCTTTGGATATTCTCTTAATTGGATCATAAGGACATTCAAATACTCTATGACCAGTTCCCTCGCATTTATAACTTTTAATATTATACATATATTAAAAAAAATTAAAATTTATTTATTCATTTAATAAAATAAAAAAGTTAATCAATTTTAATAAAGCAATCAGGAATTAAATGTACCATGCCATTTCACCTTTGCTTTTATTTCTGAAATCGTTATAATTATTGTTTCTATCATCTAAAATTCAAAAAATATAATAAAAATAAAAATAAATTTTAATAACAAGATACAATCCTACACATATATTTCTTTAATAAAATGTATATATTTCGATTGTACAAACCTCTTTTGCCATAACCCTGGTATTCATAGCCATTATTGTAATTTGAATATTTTTCATTATAATTGTCTCTTGGTGGTTTTTCAGTATTTTCATTGTTAGTAACAATATTTTTTGTGCCTAGTTCTTCCTCAAATGCAGATGCTTGTTTCAACCAACTATTATTATTGCTTGAATTATCTGCTATGTCAGTAGTAGCAGTACCCCATGGTACTTGCCTGGTTGATTGTTGTGTTGATGCATTCCAAGCAGCACCAGCTGATTGCTGTTGTTGAGGATATGCATTCCAACTATCTATTATAGATGGCGATTGCTGTAATGGAGCAGATGCAACCCAATCGTTTTTTTTAGTTGATTGTTGTGGTGTAGTAACATCCCAAGTACCATCCCTACTAACAGGTTGTTGTGGTGGAACAGGAATGGCCAAATCATCATTTTTAATTGGTCGCTGTGGCGGAACGGCATTCCAAGCACCTCTATTAGTAGTTGAATGATTTTCTTCTTTATTGGATGATGACTTTTGCGGAATTTTATACAACTGTATCTCTTTTACAGGCTGTTTAGTGAATGGAACAGAATCCTCATTACGATATTTGTAATTCTCAACACGTTTTTGAGGAGGAACATATATCAAATTATTTGGTTTAACACTAGTAGCAGATGAACTTGACCCAATAAAATCCTTTCGTGATGCATTGTTTAATGTATTATCAGCATTATTATGTAATAATTTTGTTGTTGTAGGCGTTGTTGTATTGTTAAATAAAGATGACGATTCTTTTGACTTTTGAAGTTTATTGCCATTAGGATAATTATCAGAAGAAATTTTCAATGTTTCATTTACTTTATCATTTCCTAAAGTTGGAAAAGTAACTCTGAACAAATATTTTTCTTGTAAAAGCGAAATTATGGCAGCGTCAGTTGGATCAGGGTCTGTTTGCAAACCGACTTCGTTAAGTTTTTTATGAAAGTTGCTCATTTCAGCAAGTAAAGGATCTTTTTTTTGTTATTATGGAAAAAAAAGAGAATTCAACGGAAAAAACCAAATATGTTCGTGTAACTTCATCGTTACATTAAAAGATTATCATCAAATTTATAAATTTATAGGAAATCAAAATAAACGTGACGTGGAACATGAGGCGTGGTATGTTACTTTAATTACTAAATTATCTTAATTAAATAATCTATTTCACAAACAATAAAAATTCTTAAAAGCCAAGCATAATTCAAATTTGTTAAAAAATAGCGCCACAAAATAATACTTGAGCATAAGGAGTATGGGCAATTCTCAGCCGGGCTAAGCAAATCGCTTAGTCTGCTAAGAATTAAATTTTTTTTAACATATTTGAAGGACCATTAAAGCAACTTTTGAGTTAATGCCACTCCTATATATAGTAGAGCCCATTTTTGGCTTAGAAATCATACCACTTTTTCAAAACATTATTTTCACGTTGTTATCTTTTCTATCGGAAGACTAAGTCCGTTAAGTGCAGGAATTACTAGATAAATCCTAGTTTGTACAGCCAATTTCGATAAAACTACTTTTTTTGATTCCACCAAAGTGGGATCTACTTCTATGGAAAATTAATTAGGTCACAAAGAAGTTTAATTTAGTATAATTAGTGATAATTCAGAATCCTCCGCAAACAAAGGAATTAAAAAGCAGTTAGGCAATGAGAATAATATTAATGCCGATACTGACCCTGAAGATCATGAATATATCGCTTATGAAAATGTAATTAATTAATTAACAAGAATTGCCCCAAGAGGGGTGTTTATTTTTTGTTCAGGCCAAATGCATAAATAGATGGGGAGAGCGAATCTAATTGATGACAATAAAAAATAATATGTTATGAGGATCAAAATGAACTGGGTGTTTAATTTACTAACAAATAGTTTATGGCATTGTTGGATTATTCTCAAGTCGAAACTTATTATTACTTTCTTTTTATCCAAGAAAAGTTATTGTTAAATTCGAGTAGTTTGTATACATAAAGTTTCATTAGAGGGCTACTTCCTCGACTAAGTCTGCTTTTTCAACTTTGACGATGTTGTCTGCTAAATCTACTATTGTTCCTCGTCGACTTTGTCGACCAATACAAATTAAATAACGCGCATGTTGAAATGATGTCAATAATTACTGAGTTGGATATGTTGCAAAATTCAATCAAGAAAACTGCACTAATTTTCAAAATTGACAATTCGGAAATCTTTTCCAGATACAAAAGGGTGATATGGTGCCATCTTAGTAAAGGCTAATGCATTCATTCAATAAAATTTGAATTCGTTTTGGATTTCGATTTTAGTCGGAAGTTTTAACCCTTTAAATTAGACACAGTTCAAAATCTCTCTTCTGTCAATAATTCAACAAGTGATTTAATAACGTGCGAGTTAAATAATCACGATTTTATGTTTAAAGTGTAATAAATAGAATTCGTAACATTAAACAATGAAATTTTACTTTAGTCAGTTTTTGCAAACGCTAGTTTTGAACCCGGTCTTTGAACCAGTTCTTTTGAACCAGTTCTTTTGAACCACGATCCTAAATTTTAGGACCGGACCGGACCAACATAGCCCTATTTGAACTGTTCCAAAAACCAAACCAAAAAAAAAACCAGGGGTTGGTTTCAAAACCGAGTTCAAACCGTTTGTTAGTGAAACCGCCCCATCCCTAAATAAATGCCTGATTATATATACTGTTATCAACATTCAATAACAAATTTAATATATAGGGAGAACACAGTGTATTTTTTTTTAAATACTTGTATGATTTAGAGAACATACAAATATTAGTTGATCGTCTACATATGTATAGGGTGTCCAGGTTTATTCTTTCGCATTATTGAAGCATAATTCTTAATTTTTTGGCATAAGCATAATAATTTACTTTTATGTAAGTGATCAGTAAAATTTTCTTAAAAAAAAAAAAAAATTATATATCTATATTAATGCCAAAATGGTGCTTACTGCATCAGAACATTTGAGAAAAAAAGCCACTATGTTGATGGAAGAAAATGATTTTGTTGTTTTTGTAGCCATACTATGAATCATAAAAAAAGATTCATGTTGATAAGCATTTAAATTATCATTAGAAAAATTTAAAAAGCATGTTGAGAATCATCCAATAGTTCCCTTTGACCCTTGTTATATTCAATAAAATTCAAATTATCATATTTCTTTAGCATATTTTGTCATCAAAGAATTCAATGACTATACAAATGATCTCATATATGAATGGAAAATCTATGAAAATTTTGATGATTTAGACAGTTTATTGGAGTCAAAAAACAAATATATTACCAACATTAAGTTCAATTGCATTAAAATATATTTGGTTGCCTATATCTGGTGCATGCATGTTAGCCAAAATTACTTTTGTTAGTAAATGATCATTGCCAAATTCAAAATCCAAAATAGTTTTTCATAGTAGCCAAATTAATTTTAATAATGACCAAAATTATATCCAAAAATATTTGAATTCTTTGATTCAATAGCTAAAACTCTGGGTGATTTTTTTATGACCATTAATATAGGGATGTGGAAAAGCCAGAGTATTGCCAAAATATTTGACAAATGCGAAACCAATTTTGGCTAGCATGTATGATCTGGTGTTGATGCGGAAGGTCCTTTTCAAGCTTTAAAGAAGATTCAATTAAAAAATTAAATTTTATGTATTTTAATTTTGGTCAGAATTATTCCCAAACTTGCCCAAAAATTATGATCGCATAAAAGCATAATTTGGAAAAAAAAAAGCATAACCCTGGATACCCACATATGTATATAATGATAATAATGCAAAGAGTTTTTAATGATGCAGAAAATTTTATATATTATATAATAAAAATACAATGTTGAAATCTATTTAACATATAATTACTCCTGTAATAAATTATAATCTATTTGTGTTGACCGTTCACTTCCATTTAGTCTGATTATTGTTCACAATACTCAGTTTATCATGGTATTAAACTTCATTAGGAACAAAGTTACAAACTGTCAGTACTGTCACTTCCACCTAAGGTTGCTTGCTGAAACCTCTTAATGACTGCCGAAACTCTGCTGAAACTCTAATAAACAATTAGTGTGTAACCTGCTGAAACTCTGCTAATTGTTGAAATCCCTAAATGCGAAACTCTGCCAAAACTCTAACAAACAATTAGTGTGTTACCTGCCAAAACTCTGCCGATTGATTTCCAGAGGGAGTTTTGGCAAGCAACCATACTTCCACCCACACAAAAATCTCTCCAGCTGTTACCATATTTTATGCCATAAGGTATCCAATCATTCCATCATTGTTTTCCCTAGTAATACCACTGTTACTGTTTTCACTGCTATTAGATGATAATGTAAAGAGTTATATGATTTATTAGTCTAGAATCACATGAAGTCAATTTTTGAAATGGCTTTAATGAATTACAAAATTGCGATATTTTGAAATTTGCCATGTGGCACAGAAATAGCAAAGGTCTTTGGATCATGCCAACCCATGCCTAAAAACTTTTTGATATAAAATTAATTTGAAAAAAAATTTACTGAAAATATGAAAACTCATAAATTTCATCTTATCTAAAATTGTTGAAATAAATCTTGTCATAATTCCATTGACAATTTTGTCATAGATAGAACAACTATGATCTTTTACATTTTGGAATTCGGAATTTAATAAACAAGCTTTCTTGATATTTCTAAATGTAAAAAATCATAATAGTTATTAAACCAGAAATTACTAGGACACTCACTCACTACCTTGTACTACTACTACTATTGTTGCTTCTATTTTTGATGGCAACTGATTCAACAGTATTCCTGTATTATTGAAAAGCTTTAAAATTTTCATGGAATTGAACTAAATATGGCTTCAAAGCTTATCATGAAAGATGGATGTTCTTTGCATCACATTGTAAAAGGTCTACAAGATAAGGAATAAGAAATTAGCCTCAGTAATTTTGATGCTCCATTTTCTCATTTTTATTCTTATTTGGGATTGTATTTAGGGTTTGAAATTTAGAAAATTGTGATAACACTTTTCTAATTTTTATTAAATACATTTTATTGTCTGTGTTACTGATGAAAAGGTTGACACATTATTTAATTAATTTGTAATGCATAATTTATTTAGGAGAAATTTATGATTATAATTAGCCTTTTAATAAAGAAAAAGAAAAGAAATATATAAAAGACTATGTCACATTGCATCATATGAAAATGTATGAATTCTACACATTCAAGTTGTTTTTAAATAAATCTTTGTTTTTCTCTGATTGGCATTGAAGCAAGGTAAATAAACAACATCATCCTGCCTTATATTGGAACATTATAAAAACATCACCAGTTCACTTACTTCCAAGCAAAAAAATCAAAAAACAAATTCTTCAATAATCATTGTTAAGCACAATTTAAAAAAGCAAATAATCAGCAAATATTTACAATATTGTTACTGGAATTAGATTTGGATGCTCTTTTGGCTGAAATTAACTAATTTTGAAATCCTTAATTTTTATTATTATTTTATTAATTTAATCAGTGTTGCACCTACTTTCATAATATGTTTTTTTTTTTATTTTTTATTTTTTATTTTTGTTTATTAACTAGAGTGATGAGTGGTGGTGATTGTAACCACCACCATTCTCTTAAATAAAACACTTACTTGAACCACAACTCTTCGTGATTTTTTTCAATTTTTCTTCTTTTTGGTTGCTTTTTATCTTGTTGTGGCATTGGTTTTTTTTTTAATTTTAATTCATGATATGTGAGAGAAGTAGATAAAAATCTATAGGTAAAAAGTGTAAAAATTGATGAATTGAAGTATTTCTCTTCTAAGATAACATGACCAAAATATTCACAAACAAAAAAATAACATAATTTTTAGATCCATTAATACCATAAAATTATCTTTATTTAAAAAAAAAATTTTTTTCATTTAATAAAAAAACAAACTTTCAGGCATCGCTGGATTTTGAAGTAAAAAAACCTAAATTTTCTGTGTAACTCTCATAGTAATTTTAAGAGCTACTCAAAACTTGACCACGTAATTTCTCCCATCATCATTAAAGCCCTGGGAAATCATTTGCAGGAGAGTTAAATAATTTTCTTTATTGTTTCTAAATAAAAATTTGTTTTCTATTGTTTATAATTTTATTAAGGAATGTATTATTAATAACAGTTCAAATAAGTTGATTTCTTATAGTGGTGAGAAATTAGATCATGGACAACAAAGACATTGATATTGAACTATTCAAAACTTGACCATGTAATTTCTTCTGTCATCATTAAGTCCTGGGAAATAATTTACAAGAGAGTTAAAATAATTTTCTTGTTTTCTATTTATGTATTTATAATTTTATCAAAAATTGTATCAATAATAATAACAGTTCAAATAAATTGTTTCCTTGTAGGAAATTAGATTACAACAAATTGTTAATATTAAACTTGCCCATGTAATTTCTTCTGTCATCATTAAGTCTTTGGGAATAATTTACAGGAGAGTTAAAACAATTTTCTTCATTTATAATTTTATTAAATATTGTATAATTGTTTTCTTGTAGTAGGCAGGAAATTAGATCACACCAAAAGCAAGTTGTTAATATTAAAATAATTGTATGATAAATTACTTGAAAATTCATTTATTGTAATTTGCTAACATTTTATCAGCTACATCTCTTTTCATTTCTGCTGAGTATCTAGAAACCCAATTATGTATAGTTTCTACCTTAGGAATTTCATCATGAGAAAATTGGGCATTATGAACAGATTCTTCAACAAGTTCTTTATGCATATCCTCTGGTGTAAACCTTTGGCTTTTATCATAATAATACAAAGCAAAAATTTTCTATTATTTAGTTCAGTTAAAATTGTCATGCCTAAACAAATAGGGTAAAATTCTGAGTCATTTTCAGTAGAAATTTCATGCCACCAGTGATGAGCAAAAGGTCCATAGTGTAAATTAAAGTCAATTATTCCTTGAGATACAAGTGTTGGTGAAACTTCTTTATGTTTAGACATTTAAATAGAAATTTTATATTTATACAATATGTACAAAAAAATTTTTTTAATATATGAATGCAGCTAGTTATAAATTTGATTTGATATAAAAGTATGTCTGATATAAAAAAATAAAATTTGAGATATGAAAGAATAATAAAGAATTATATGGACATGTCTGGATTCAGAAAATGAGACTTTTTATTAATAGATATTAACCCCATTTTTTATTATTAAACAAGAATTTTTAGATTTTGTTATATATACTATTTTAATATTAATGTGAATAATTATAATCTAACCAGAAGCTAGGCTATTGATTTTTAAACTATAAAAAAATTTACATTTATATTTTCAATATTTATACACCTTGTCAGAATTCTTTGAGAACCACAAGGAAATCTCCCAATCTCCCATTGCCATTTTTTTTTATTTTAATTCAATCATCAAGAACACCTGAAGCATCATATTTGTTTGGGATCCCTTTTGACATAATTTTTATATAATTACGGAGTTGATCCTCTCCTCTTTCAACAATTTCTTTAATCTCAACTATACATGCAGCCCAAATTGGTTTGGTGATTTTGATGGTCAAAATTATTCCAATTTTGATGGTAGAAAGTAGAAATTAATTATGGCATGCACTATTAAAAACATAAGTGTAACACCCCTTTACTACATGTGTAACCCTTTATGACAGTGTCAAAATACTTTGGGCTGCATGTATAATCTCAATAATAATTAATTCCACACCAGTGCATGTATTTTCATGTTAAAAGTGAATTTTCTTTCTCATGGATAAAAAATCCCAATTATATTGAAATGGGTGAGCTGGATTATATGCTAAACATGTAGCCTTTGTAGCACTCATAAGACCAATTAACAAAATGTATTTTAGCTCTAATATAATATTCAATGACACAATGGTGTTCCATAATGTTCAGTTTAAATTCACTCCATTAACAAAAATATTGATAAAGCCATATCTTTCATCTCTGTATTCTTTTTTTGGATTCATCACCAGATGTAATTCCGATACATAATGATTTTCTGGAATTAGCAATTCAAAAATTGTCTGTAATACTTAAGGTTGTGGTGAAACCTCCTTAGTAATTGCTGAAACCATGGCAAAACTATATTAAATCTTATCAAAAATCCTGTTGAAACTATGCCAAAATGGTGAAACTTCAAAATGTGGAACTCTGCCAAAACTCTAATAAACAATTAATGTGTAACCTGCCAAAACCCTGCTGATTGATTTCTAGAGGAGTTTCAGCAAGCAACCTTAGTAATACTGCTTCATTTGCAGTTTTTAGTGATCTCAAAGGTTTTGATTTCATATACACCAGGTACAAGTTGATTAGAATAGATATGTTGCCATCTATTAAGCTTTCATAAGTTTGTCTGCGATCATCAAAAAAATTATTTTTAGCTTGGTCAACATTTGGCTACATAATAATAGAGAAAATATTAATAATTAAACAAGAAAACAAATATTCAACAAAGATGAGAATGTCCAAGTACTCCCAGAATCAGCTGTTTTTTTTTACAGATATAGGAATGAATGTCTATTTAGTCAATGTGCATCCAGAACATATCCAGGAAGCATGCCTAAATAACATCTAGAAAATACATCTTGCAATGGATGGTAAAATGATGTCCACCAGAACGTATCCAGGAGACAAGCATCTAATTCAGCTACTTTTGAGTACATAACCCACCCTTGTTGTAAATACTAGCAAATCCTTCTGTTATTAACTCAGCAAGGGGTAACCTATCTATCAACAAGACCATCCTCTGCAATATTGTTTCCCTAATATCATCATTTCAACAGGAGCAACCTGGAGAATTCTCATCATATAAAATTGAACATTGTTACCTTTTTTTCAAGTGCGAAACAATTCTGCATACTTCAGGTAATGTTTTATCATCATTAAAATTTTTTCAATGGCTTTAAAAATGGTTGGTTATATGTATTCTTGTTGGAATTTTCATGATTTACAATAACCCATTCTTCATAATGTTTAATGACCATTCTTCAAATGAAAAATTCGTAAAATATCTAACAAATGGATATGGCCACTTTTTTATTTCTTTAATTTATGGAATAATGTTATCTTGCATAAAGACAAGTGCTGTAAATTATGATGATGGTAGTAATTGTATTTATGGCATATAAAAGTGGTTGCAATTACCTTTGCAACCACTTTTGCAACCATACTTTTTCCTTTTTTGGATTACGGCACTAGTCTTTAATCTTGCAGAAATTTTCCTGTGAATAATTATGTAGCATAAATGATTAATAAACATGATGAATAAATAAAAATAATTTATTATATATATGTATATATATAATGAAAAAAAAAATATTGACCATTTTTAAGTTCCTGTATTAAATTACACAATGTGAGGACCAGACCAGTTTTCAAACCGCATTTTATAAGATGTTTTTCTTTCAATAAAAAAAAATTATATCCAGTTATTTTTTGATCTTGAAGCAATTTTAAATCATCTTCATCGATTTGTAAATATTTCTGTGCTTTTAAAAAATTTATCTATGTGTTGGTATCCCATTCTTTTATAATTTCAATTATTGTGGTATTTTTTTCTGAAGATATGTTTATAAAAGATAAATTATTTCAAACGTAAAAAAAGTGAAAAACTTCATGGAAAATTTAAAATG
Source organism: Entrophospora sp. SA101 (assembly GCA_958430865.1). NCBI lineage: Eukaryota > Fungi > Glomeromycota > Glomeromycetes > Entrophosporales > Entrophosporaceae > Entrophospora > Entrophospora sp. SA101. Next base: position 49,386 of record CAUDNR010004045.1, read on the forward strand.
CACTTGTATATATACCTTCAACGTTATCCATGTAATTCTAATAAAAAAGTCTCAAAACACATATATAACAAATAAATAAAACTTGTTTGTTTCTTCGAAAGAAACCTTTTAATTATTTTTAAATTTTTTTTTAAAAAAGGTTATTATTATTTTTGTATTTGTATAAACAATTTTCTTATATAGTTAAAAAAAAAAGGGCCTAATTTGGAAAAACATCACGATGAAATTATTATTACTAATACTAAGATTAATTAAATTTTGATCGACAAATTTATGAGACTGGTTTTCGTGCAAGATATAAAAAAGACGTTTTTACTAATTAACTAGTTATTTATTTATTATTATTTTATTTAAAACTTTTATCTTCTTTGAACAAAATTATTCGCTAATAACAAAATCAATTCGTTGATAACCTATTCATTCTGATCCACACATAAACAAAAATAATTGTTATCACCCATTAAAACACGTTCTCCCAAATTTCATCGGTGACAACTTGGTGTGGGTTGTGTGGAAATTTACACCAAGGAAGATAAACTATAATCAAAATTCTGCGGAATTCTTTTTAATTGCACAATTTTATTTAATTCTTTATTTTTTTTTTACATTTTCAATTTATTTTTCATTCTTATTACCTTTTGAGGTTAATTATTATATCTCGTTTTTATTTTTATTTTATTACCTTACGAGGTTAAACAAATCTTTTTATTCTTAACCAAGAAACCATAAACGCAATTAAGAGAATACAATATTGAATTAATTAAATCAGGAATTTTTGAACGTGTCTATCAACAAGTTCTTCAAGGAACTATAAAAGATTCTCGAATTATCAATTTGGTTTATAACTATTTCACTGAAAATCCAAACCAACTATTCAAGTTACACTATCAAGAGGCAAAAAAGTCATTTAAAAATCCTCATTTAAACAAAAAGCGTTATTCCTGCGGGATTCAAGGGCACATTAAGAGAAACTGTAGTCCAAGGATTAATTGAAGAAGAGATTGAATTCATTTTCCAAAAAAAAACCATCTTGCAACCGCTGTAAAAGGAAAGGACATTGGGAAGAAGACTGTTTAAATAAAACAATAAAAGAAGAATCTGATTCGTCAGAATATGAAAGTTCAGATATAGATGGTGAATTAGAAGTATTCATGTCGGAACAATACTTCAGAAAAATACCCCCAATAGTAAGAGATGAAGAAGAAGAAAACGAAGAAGAAACTAAAGAAGAAGACACCAATTATAATGATGACACATACCCAGAATCATAGAAGCATACAATTTCACAATGGAAAAAGTTGAAAGACCACTTACGACTATGAAGGAGGAATGGCACATATTTCAAGGAAGACACTACCCATGTGAATGTGGAGAAGAAGACCATCATAATCATTTCCGACGCATATGATACAAACAAATATGCAAAGGTTTCCATCAAAGATGTAGATGCAACTGGGAAGAAAAGATACAAGCCTACAATCTAAATGACGAAACCGAAGATGAAAAAGAAATAGACCAATTTGCAATTGATGTTGGGGATGAACTCGACGAAGAACAAACTCAACAACTCTCCGATTTGTTGTATAAATACCATGATATATTTGCTTGGGAGAAGTCCAACATCGGGAGAACCAGCATGACTTATCATAGTATAGATCTAACCGACTCGAGACCAATTAGACATCAACCAAGAAGAGTATCTCCTGATAGAAGTAAGTTTATCCAGGAAGAAATACAAAGAATGTTAGACGCGGGATTCATTCGTGAATCAAATAGTGAGTATGTCTCGGGAGTTGTAGTTGTAGAAAGGAAAGGAGGAGACTTATGGTTTTGTGTTGACTATAGAAATTTAAATAAGAAAACCAAGAAAGGTTCTTACCCTTTACCAAGAATTGATGACATGTTAAAAACACTACAAGGATCACAATGGTTTTCGTCTTTAGATTTAGCAAGTGGATACTGGCAAGTTGAGATGAAGCCAGAAGATATCCAAAAGACTGCTTTTATCACACACCATGGACCTTTGAATTTACAGTGATGCCTTTCGGATTAACAAATGCTCCTGGAACTTTTCAGAGATTGATGGATAAAGTCCTCTGGGACATGCTATGGAAGTCAGTAGTAGTATACCATGATGACGTCAACATCTACTCGAAGACATGGGAAGAACATCTGGAACATTTAGAAAACGTTTTCGAACGTATCCAAAAAGCAGGATTAAACTCAGCCCACGGAAATGTCAATTTGGAAACACGGAGTTGAAATTCTTGGGGCATATAGTTGGAAAGGATGGATCAAGATGGATCCAGCGAAGATAGAGAAGGTGCAGAACTTTCCTAAATCTATTAACATCATTCAAGTTAGAAGTTTCTTAGGACTCTGTAACTACTATATAAATTTGTAAAAGGATTTCAAAGAGATCTTCACCTTTAATGGAATTATTAAAAAAAGGCGAAGAATTTAATTGGACGAATAGACAACAAGAAGCTTTTGAAGACTTGATAGAACAACTCACCATTGAGCCTATATTAGTATATCCAAACTGGAAGCAACCATTCATCTTATCTACGGATGCATCAGCATTTTGCTTTAGGAGCAATTCTTTCACAACTAGATAGTAAAGGAAATGAAAGAGTGATTGCATATGCTAGTAGACAATTAAGACAGGCAGAGAAGAACTATGAAACAACAGAATAAGAATTAGAATATCTCGGCATTATATGAGCTATAAAACATTTTCATACATACCATAGTGGATCCAAGTTTAAATTGATTACAATGTAACAACATTATAAAAAAATGGTTACTTTTAATAGTGAACTTGTGGAATATTAATTGGTTTCTTACTTCACTATAAAACTTACAAAAATCAACTCTATATTATAGATCAAAAAATCAATAAAATAGAACCAAGGAAACACCAATTCATAAATAAAACAAACTTACTGGTGATAAAAAAAATATTTCCAAGAAATTGAAAATCTATGGAGTGATTTTTAAGCAATTATTTGATAAAAAGACTGGATTGGATTCTGATTTTTCCTTTAGTGAGAAAAGAAGTTACTGCTTCCACAATAAAAAACTTCTATAAATGAAAAACAAATCTTGGAAAAGAAAATTATAGTAGCAGTCCAGCAATGGATTGACAAAGCAAAGAGGAAAGAGATAGGACTGAAGATGACAAAGATGATGAAAACAAAGAAGATACAATATTATTAGTAGCAATATTATTTGATAATAGTGAAAGTTAGATTTTTGTCAGAAATAAGGTAATACTCACAATAGTTTTGGGTCTGAGTATTTTCCTTCCATGCAAGTGCTCTGAGAATTTAACTTATAATTTGATTTTTTCTATTATATCACCGATCTAAACACCACACCGGCAGCGTGTAACATAAAATTTTTTTTAATCATCATTCATCCTAAAAAAATTTTTTTTTACTATATACTCCAAGAGTAATTCATCCATCTGTAAAAATACAAAGGATTTTAATTAATTCATCATGGTATAGCTCAAAATTTATAGGATTTTAGATAATAAAGCTCAATAATTCCGAGGAATTATTGATGACTATTTATACGTACTTGTTTTTCTTTTGAAAAAACTTGTATATTAGAGCAAACATTTAGACTCACAAAAAATTAAATGTTCTGCTCAATGACCTATTTATAAAACAGGGAAAGGCCAAAGGTTCTAAAAAGGTGGCACCCGCTCCTTATCCTGCAAAGAAAAAAGATTCGGGAAAAGTAGCAAAGAATCCTTTATTCGAAAAAAGACCTCGTAATTTTGGAATAGGTCTGTCTTTTTTTGCTTTTTTTTTATTTATTAATTAATTGTTTGTTTGATTTTTTATTTAATTAAATAATTATTAAATGCCTTTATTTAATTTAATTTAATTATATCACACAGGTCAAGACATTCAACCTAAACGTGATTTAACTCGTTTTGTTAAATGGCCTGAATATATTCGCCTACAAAGACAACGTAAAATTCTTAAACAACGTCTTAAGGTTCCACCAGCTATCAATCAATTCACCAAAACTTTGGATAAAAATACCGCCATCAATCTTTTTAAATTGTTAAACAAGTATCGTCCTGAAACTAAAATTCAAAAGAAAACACGTCTTGCTGAATTGGGTGCTGCTAAAGCTGCAAAGAAAGAACAAGATCCTAATGCTAAACCTACAAAGAAAGAGCTTGGAGTTAAAAAACCATATGTTGTTAAATATGGTATCAATCATATTACTGCTTTGATTGAAAACAAAAAACCTAAATTGGTGATAATTGCTCATGATGTTGATCCTATTGAGATTGTTCTTTGGTTACCAGCTCTTTGTCGTAAAATGGAAGTTCCTTACGTAATTGTTAAGAGTAAGGCTCGTTTGGGAACCGTTGTTCATAAAAAAACTGCTACAGCATTAGCTATTGTGGATATCCGTGAAGAAGATAAGACATCCCTTAACAGTTTGGTTAGTTCAATCAAACTTAACTACAATGATAAATTCGAAGAAAATAGAAAACAATGGGGTGGTGGTATTATGGGTATTAAATCTCAAGCAATGATGGCCAAAAGAGAGAAGTTGGCTGGCAGAGAAATCAAATAAAATAATAATAAATATTAAATTAAGACCTTTTATAAATCTTACTTTTTTATTCTTTTTATTATTTAAAGGCTCTGAAATTGTTGATATAACTTTTAATTAATAAATTTTATTATGTATTTTGAAAAACTATATAACATTGATATTGAACTTTTTCAAATCTTATTTTGTTTTATCATGACCCATAATAATAGTATAGAAAAATGAGAAAGACACTATTGGTTGTAGTCAGATGGAGGACTCTTGTAGAATTTATTTTGCAAAACACAGCTTATCATAAGATAAAAATAATCTGGTTGAAACTTAATCCGAATATTATATCAGAAAAGTTTCTTACAATCACTTCCTGTTTTTTCTTTAAAATTTTTCGAGGTATCTGATCTTAATTAGTAACTAGGCTGGTTTGCATGTTCCCCTTCTAAAATAATGAAAAGAATAATATTAGTGTGATCATATTTTATCTATTATTGATTATTTATTTTTAGAAAATTCAGCATAGTTGATATATTCTTGTAATAACATTATACAATCAATTTAGTTGTTATTATTATATTATTATTATATGTGATAACAATTCTTTCTGATCGTACACCACCAGATCTAAAAAAAGTGATTAATAATTAATAGTATAATTGTTATTACAAGAATATATCAACTAGAAATTTTGACGTTGAATTTTCTGCCTATTTTCTAAAATAATAAAATATGGCCGCGTAACAATTCTTCTGATCGTACACCGCCAGATCTTACAAGAATATCATAATTAATAAATAAAATATGGTCACATAACAATTCTTTCTGATTTCGTTCAACCCTTAACCTTTGGAAAAAGAAACACCTTTTAATTTAATTATTACATTCCTAAATACACATATAAAATATTAATATAAAAATAGGTACAAAAGTAATATTTAAAAAAACATGTTACCATTACTTAGGTCCATAAAACTATTATTTTTTTTTTTATGAATCTCTTTAAAACTAATTAATCAACACCAGATGAGATCTACAAAGCTTGGAAAGCAAGTTTTGTAAAATATAATTGATGAATGCTTAGAGGTTGGAATCGTCCAAAAAATCCTTAGTCGACTACTAGTTGATTATTTTAGTTTAGTCGATTACTTCGATTATTTTAGTCGACTAAATTTTTTTTTATAACTAATATAATATTTCGTTTTTTTTTTTTTTAATTTGCAAATTACGAATTCATTTCCATTTGAATCCTTCATTTTTTCCACACAAAACTTGTGTTGCGATTCATTTTTTTAAATGTCTTCTGGAATCACCGCTTAAATCATTGGAACTTGAAGCCAATGAACTATTGGACCTTGTATATTCATTTACATGTAAAATTATCATCAACAACATACTACTATTGTCGACATCATCATCATATTGATGGTATTGATACTCTTCCGTATAGAAGATTTCCATTTTGAATGATAAAACACAAAAATCGTAATTGGCCAGACAATAATATTTACATAGTATTAGTATTAGTATTAGTATTAGTATTAGTAGTATTAATAGTCGACTATTAGTTGTTCAAAAAAAAGTTTAGTCGAGTCCAACCTCTATGAATGCTTTCTCTAGTTGTATGATAACGAGTTTGATTATTTGAAAATGCCATATAAGTATTTAAAATCCGAAAAAAAACGCTCTTTACCCATTACCATATATTTTTGTATCTTGGTAAGTACTTGATCGAATTGAGTGATCTTTAGATTCAAAAGTAAGCCTGAATTCTATTGCACATAATATTCAAAACTTATTTATAGTTGATATTAGTGTTTGTTTCCAAAATTAGAGAGTTTCGTGCGAATGTCAAAACTAGTTTGATTTTTAACTATTGACTTTTGATTTAGTTTTGACATATAACTTTTAATTTTAGTTTTGACTTTCGCCTTTTCAAAATAGTTTTGGCAACCAAACTAGTTGATATTTAGTAATGTTATTTAATATTGATTTTAAATCACAATTCATTGACGCATTTTAATAATAATAATATTAAATATCTTTTACATTTCTCTTCTCCTTTTTTGACAATTGTTATATTATTGTTGCTTGCTCATATTATCTAATTATTTTATAACGTAAAAGAAATTTTAAACTGTATAAATATTATAAATATTCATAACAATATAATTATTTGCATTATACTTACATTTGGACGCGTCAAAAAATTATGATCACCCAATTTTATTATTTTACAACATGTCATGCGACTAGTTAATTAATTATATATTAATATTAATATTAAAATAATTCCGTGTGTTTTCCACATTAGTGTATTAGTATGTTTTAATCAAGCTATATTTAACAAATAAAACGTTTTATAAGAAAAAAAATGCCCATTTTTATTTGCGAGTTTATCAGTTACTTAATAATAAAAAGGTCTGTTTTTATTTACGACTTTATCAGTCACTCAGTATGAAGGAGGTGTGGAAAAGAAAAAGCTAAAACCAAGAATTACAAAATGAAAAAAAAGGAAAGGCTTTTAATTATTAATCCTCCCATAATGAAACTAACACAGAAGATCTTATTATATTGGGTAATGAAAAAAGTTGTTTTCCGATCCATAATAATGGTTGTTTTTGATAGAAAAATTCATCATCATTCATGGCTTCATCTAAATATTTGTAAACAAATTTTCTAGCCTTCTTCAATGCTTTGGGTATTTCCAAATTGCCAGGATAAAATTTACTGGAATAATTCAATAATCTAATACAATAACTTGTTTCTTTCAATGTTCCCATACCAATTTCCGAAACAGATCCCCAACTGCCATCACTATGTTGAGTTTGTAGACACCAATTAACCGTTTTCAAGCAATATTCAAGCAAGTTATCTTGATTCTTTAATGTAGAATTTTCTACAATTTCAGGATATGATAATAATGATAGTAACAGGTTGTTGGTTGTGTGTGTTATGTATGATGGACTTGCATTCCATTTATCTGACCAAGTAGCCATTTCACTTCTATTGGCCATAATTAATTCTATAATAGTAGATATGACTTGTTGAATTGTTATTTTTTTGCCAGCTTCAGTTTTTGTTTGCATTGTAATGATATAATTGTCTTCATTGTTTCTGTATTTGTCTTTTGAATATTTTGCAAGCAGCAACCTTAACGCATGTACATTTGAACTTATGGAAACTGTTCTTTCGCCAGGATACGTCACAAAATTCCGTCCATTGTAAAATGTGGCGCCTAATTTTTTTAAGTAGCATTCAATTTCAGGAAGTATTTGGTCTATTATCCAATGACATGTCACGGTGGTATCAACATCTGCTGGAATTCTGTTATCCCATGATGTCCATCTTACAGCACCCTTTTGTAAACTGACAACATGACTTATAAATTCGGCAGTTATTTTAATTTTTTCAAGTAAACTTTGGATCGATTTATTATCTGACGTGTTGTTGTTAATGTTGTCATTGTTGTTGTTGTTGTTGTTGTTGTAAAATTTCGTAACCTTGAAACAAATTCGACCATAGATTGCATTATCCAAGCCGATTCAAATATACCAACATCACTGATAGTTGGAACATATCCAAGGCTTGTGCCATCCGCTGGTGCTTTAGCAATAATTTTTTGTAAAAATTTATAGGCTTTTGAATCCCAATTTGGTGAATTAATAAGCACGGAAGCAGTTGCAGCAGCTGAAGATCCATAACTGCCATTTATTGCTTGGAAATCTTCATTTTGAATTTTGGTAAAATCTATTTTGTTGCCAAAGGCTTCAATCAAATGAATCATTGCTACTGGTTGACGTTTTGCTGCTAACGCAAATAATGCTTCAATAGGTATCAGATTCATTTTTCTGGCATGTTCTTTAATTAATCTTTGCTCATCAGGGAATTGAAATACCACACTTGGTTTAAGATTTTCTAATTCATTAAGCATATATGGAACTATCAACTCAAAACCAACATAGTCTATTTCATCAATATTCCATTGATTTAGACTAATTATTAAGGAAATGAATGAATTAATTAATTAATTAGTAAATAAAGAATAAACACATGAGGATGACTAAATATAGAATGTATACCTACGTGATTTTAAGAAAATCTACAGACTTTTCGAAACTTGAGTTGAATTGAGACAAAGTCAACCCTAAATCATTTAATTTTTCTTCTAGATAATCACCAGAACGGGAACGGAAAAGACCAAGGACAAGTAGATCAGCAAGACAAGGTAAAACACCTTTTACGTCTTTACCAGCCCAACTACCATTATCGTCTTGATGATAAAAAAACCATTTTAAGCATTGTGGGAAAGCCAATTCGAAATCTTTTGGTAAATTGGTAGATTTATACTTTTCAGAAGGGATCATCGCCATCCAAGCAGTATCATATGATGACATCGATAACTTCCCGTATCCAATCCATTCAGTATCATTAATATCATCCAATGTTCTCTTTGCTGGCTCTTCGGGTGTCTCATAAAAATTTGGCCAAACTGAATTAGCATGATCGTTTAAAATTACTTTAGCATAGTCTATTATTTTTAGTTGTCGTTTTTTTGTTGCTTGTTCTTCTTTTAATAAATCGTCGACATTTTTATTGTTGTTGATAGTTCTAATTTTTTTTGAACAATTTTTTGTTTTTGAATGATTTTTTAAATTTATGTTGGCAAAAAATGTTTTAATAGTTTTATTCGTCTTCGAAAAAGGTGAAGGCGATGAAGATGATTTTGACTTTTCAATCTTTCTTTTGACTTTATTGTAAATAATTTTATGCATTGAAAAGAGTGGTTTTTTAATTAATTGTTTAAAATGTTTGTCTTTTTTTTTAATTATCTAAATATATATAATAATAAATATAATAAATATATTTTTTAGAGAAAATAAATTTCTTGAAATGTTTGAATTAACATTTCATTGTTTATTTTTTTAATTTTCGATTCAAAAGATAATTAATTACATATCATCGGATTATTTAAAAGAGAAATAAAAATAGGTTTGGATGCATAAATACTAAAATTAAATTATTTAATAAATAGGTTATGGATAAAGAGGTATGACATCACAACAAAGAAGACAGCTGTTTGACGAATTAATTAATTAAGGACGTGTTATAAATAAAAAAATGGTTTTAATTAAAGACACGATATAAACCGTGTTGCATTAATACGATCTGCACTCATCATATTTTGTATGCGGAGAATATGCAAAATTTGGTATTTTCTAATTTATCACTTAAACCGTATAAGTCACAAATTTGTGACGATATTATTAATAAATAAGACTTTTGGCGGTTTATGGGATAAATGATAAACGTTCTGGATTTTTTTTTAGATTGGCTAATTGTGCGGATCCTTTCGTTGAATAAATAGAGAAAAACAAGAAAATCATGGCGAGAGCTTTATTGACTGATCATATAACTTCCAAATTATAGGACTAAGCAATATAAGATGCCATTTTGTTATCCTGATAGATAATTTTAATATATATATGTACACAAATTAATTTTTTCTGTAATAGTTATTTAATAAAATGAAAAGATAATCAATTAATATTATGTATTTTTTTTTATTATAATTATAACCGATCAAGTTATTCTTTTACCATTAAATATAATTAATAAATGTGTTTATAATTATAATTGACCAAGTTATTCTTTTACACATTTATTTGTGTATATTGATTATATTTAATGGGTTTATAATTTATAACTGACCAAGTTATTCCTTTTACCCATTAAATTATAATATGCACATATAAAAATCAGTAACCTGATAAATGATTCTAATATTATATACAAATCAATAATTTTTTTCCTTTACCTGCAAATTCATTGATATCATCGATATCTCATTTAATCCAAAAACATTGATAATAAAATATCAATTAATATTATTTATGCTCTCTGATTATGACTAAATTATTCACTTTTACCCATTGAAAATATATATATGGGGGCTGTTCTAGGAAAAAGTGGGTTTCTTCAGATTTTTTGTTTTTGAGATATTCATAAAAACAAAAAGCACCCC
>CAUDNR010004045.1:62691-93273 GCA_958430865.1 Entrophospora sp. SA101
TTTTTTAAGTAAATTATCTGGTAGAGGTGTATTTCTTGAAGATTTGGCAGGCTTGAATGATGAATTGTTGAAGAATTTAATGTTTTTGAAAAGATACGATGGTATGATTAATCAATTAATCAATTTAAATTATTATTATATTTTATATATTAAACAACAATTATTATTGATTATTAATTACTAGGAAATGTTGAAGATTTAAGTTTATATTTTTCCGTCGATGAAGAAATTGATGATAAAATAATTTCAAAAGATCTTAAACATGTAAATTATTGTTATTCATGTTATTCATGCTATCATGCTATTCTTGTTGGTATTGTTATGATCATTTTTAGTAATTATATAATACCATTATTTAGAATGGCTCACATATTAAAGTTACAAATGATAATAGAATTCAGGTTAATGATTAATCTATTAATTTATTTATTTATTAATTAAATTTATCAATGGTGTTATTAATGTCATTATTATTATCATTTAGTATATTTATTTAATGGCAAATTATAAATTAAATCAACAAACTAAAGAGCAAACAGAATCATTTATTAATGGGTAATTAATTAATTAACTTGATCAATTGATCAATATAAAAGTAAGAAGAATTATCAGTAAACAATATCATCATCATTATTATTATTTTCAGATTTCAATCGATTATTCCTAAAAATTGGTTGAGAATGTTCTCTCCGCCAGAATTACAAAGGTTGTTATTTTTATTTATTTTTTAAATAAACATATTGTTTTAATTAACTTTATTAACTTTATTTTTATTAAAGAGTTATTTCTGGAGATGACGATGATTGGGGTAAAAAAAAAACAATATAATTATAATAGTGATGATGGTGATGATGATAACAATAATAATAACAATTTTTTGTTGATTTTAGATATCACAGATTTGAGGAGATGTACAGAGTATAAAGAAGGTTATTTTGATCAACATCCTTGTATAAGAAACTTCTGGTCAATTTTAGAAGATTTTAAATCCAATGATAAGAAAGCATTGTTAAAATTTGTTACAAGTTGTTCAAAGGTAGTTTTGATATAAATAAACTGATTGATTGATTGAAAACTTTTATTATTAATAACATTATTATTATTATTAATATCAAATCAAGCCTCCACTTGGTGGTTTCAAGTAAGTTAATAAACAACAACAACAACAACAACAATAATAGCAATAATAATATCATTATTATTATTACATAATGCTGATTAATTTCCTATCTATCTTCTCTTAAAGATTCTTAACTCCTAAATTTACAATTTGTAAAGTATCAATTGTGCTTGAATCTGACTCACCATTATCAACAACAACACCAAATAGTAATAATTTATCATCAAATTTAAGACAAGTTAAATCTTTATTTTCTTCAATTTCCTCCAATTTAAAAACTTCTGTTACTAATACAAGTAAAGCCAGATTACCAACAAGTTCCACATGGTAAAACAAAACATTTTTTTTATGATTGTTAAAGATGAAAAAACTCTTTATGGTCTACTTACTAACTTAATTAATTAATTAATCATTTTTAATAGTTTTAACTTATTAAGGCTGCCAGGTAAATATAATACATCTATTGTTGAAATTACAAATCATAAATTGGAATTAATGAAAATTATACTTTTTTTTTTTTTCAATTAAATAATAAAGCATATTCATCAAAATCTATAATGAAAGAGAAACTTAAATATGGTAAAATATTTTTGATTAATTGATTATTTATTTATTTACGCGATTTTAAATATTAAATTCAAAGCAACTAACCAATTAAAATTTTCATCCTAACAACAATATGATACAAAATATAAATAGCAATAGATTCAAACACTGGTTTTGAACTGGCTTGAATAATTTTTCTTTAATATATTAGAAATTAATTATTTATTTATTTATTTATTTATTACGTGATTTAGTTTTAATAAAATATTTCAGTTACATTCCTTCTTAATTACTTCGTTTATGATACTTTTTTTAGTTATTTTGCTTTTGATGATTTTTCATCTTCTTCATCTTCTTTATCATACTTTTTAAAGAACCATAATAACAAACTACCAGAAATAAAAGCACATACAGCTAATGATGAATACATATAAACTAAATAAGGATCTTTTGACAATGGTACAATCAGCAATCCTATTGCTGAACTTATTCCACTTGTTGTTAAAAATAAAGCAGTAACTGTTGAGCGGAATGATTCTGGCGCCTATATTAATTATTATTATTTAATTGATATATATATGTATATATATATTGTATGTATTATATATAAATATTTACCTTATCGTATGCATAACTTAATCCAGTGATACTTGCAAAAACTTTTAGACAATCAAAGATTAAAAATTAATATTCAATAAGAATAATAATTAATTTTTTTTAAACAATAAATAAAAACCTTCTGAAAATCCAATTAGAACATAAACAGGTGTTTGCCACCAAACACTTATATCATTTGGAACAGGTACACCATCTATTTCACATCTGGTATTGATATAACATGGACCAGTGGTATAGATAAAATGTTGAATTATTGCCGAGTAAGCCATAGCCAAACTGATCAACATGAATCCAATAAAGATACGAGTGATTGGACGTATAATTATGTTAAATCTTTGTAAAGTTGGATATCTAAAGAAAAATTATATTTAGATTATTAAATAAATATATATATATATATTATAATATCATCTCAAATTACTTACAATACATAGTTAGCAAAAGGTATAAAAATCATTAAAGCAACTGGATTTAAATTATTCATTACATCATTTGGTACTTTGCCAACTTGCATTGTAGCAGCTTGTGATATTAAATTATTAACCATTTGCAAGTAGCAAATCCAATAAAAAGGGTAGAACAAAAAAACCTTGCAAACTTTTAAAACTTGTTTAAACTCGTCAACAAATTTATCCGACCAATCTACATTATACTTTTTAGCTTTTGCTTCTTTTTCATCATCACTACCAGTGAACAATGTTTTAAAATTTGATGGTTTAAAATTATCCAGATTAGTGCTTCTAAATGTAATAACCAATCCTGTTATTCTAAAAAAATTTAAAATCGAATTATTATTGGCATTGTTATCTTCTCCTTCGATCTTATTATTGTTGTTACTGGCTTTGACATTGTTGGGCTTATTTTTAATCAATCTATTTCGATTAACTAGTAAGATAAAGATTGAAGGTACGAATACGAATATTGGAATCAAATAAGCTAGCCAGTATGAATGATATTTTTCAATGACTGTGATAATTAATGGAGACAGGGCACCAATATTTATTGACAAATAAAACCAATGAAATATCGATTGGATGGTTAATTTCGGATCAACTATAACCTCTTCTTCGTCATCATCGACATCTTCTCGTTTCTCTCCCTGATGAAGAGTTTCATTTTTTTTTCGTTCAATTTTTTTAACAAATGGTCTTGTATTTGTATATTGATCAGCAGTCAAAGGACCAACATTACTTTTGATACCACCAGTACCAAAACCTATGATTAACATTGAGATGATAAGGCCGATAAAAGAAACACCACTTGACGCGATAGCTTGTGGAATTGATGTTAACACTAAAACTGTTAATCCGATCGTGTAAACAATACTAAAAACTATTATTGTTTTAAACCTTCCAAGATAATTGTCAGCAATTACAGAACCCAATAAAGGTGTTATGTAACAAAAGAATTGAAAAAATAATGTCAAAGAGGTTGCAGTTTGTTGACCGGCTCCAATCGCGCCTGGTTGTCGATCACTTGGGGAAGATGATGGTGGTGGTGGTGGAAATTGAATGTAGTTTTGAAATGGACCGGAAATTCCATAATAAGTAAATCTTTCACAAAATTCACACAATATAACAAACCAAGCACCTATTATAAATGATTTTATTATTATATAAAAAAAAAAAATAGTAAGTTAATGTATACTTATTTATCTATAAATATTACTGTCAAAGCTCGTCAGAGTGAACTCTCGGCTCCATACGTTAATTATGAAAAAATAAATTGAAAAAAGAAAACATTCACTGTAACGAGCAAGGTTTTACTATTATCTACAGTGACGGGGGGTTTACTATTACTATTGTTCATTGTAATAACGACGAACGAGGTTCACTTGTTCGATTGTGAAAATTAAAATATTACTGACCAACAGGTAATTTATCCGATACTTTTCTTAAATTTGTCCAATCGTCTAAGCTTGGAGTCCTCCCATCCTCCGTTTCTCCTTTTTTTTCCACTTTAATAGCTACATCTGTTTGGTCAGCCATCATAAAAGTAAATATTTTTTAATAAAATAAAATAAAAAAACTTTTCATTGGGTTTTGCTAGTTTTTGTCATGATTAGTCTATATATATATATAATATAATATAATTTTATCATTATTGATAAATGAAACAATAATTAATGATTTCGTATGGCGGGTGGATTTGTCACATGCGATTTTGGCATAATAATAGTAATTATTATATTAATATTAATATATATCTATATATATATATGAAATCATGAAATATTAAATTGATGTGGTTTCTAAGCTAAAAATGCTCTTTGAAATGAGATACACATACAAATTTAAGGTTAATTGTGCTATCATATATGACGTCCGTTTTATTAGTGGTGAATAATATTCATTGGTTGGATTCATTAAATCTTTGTTAATTCATTGAATAATTAAAAATGATATTAATATTCAATGAATAGTTAATGGTTGATCAATATTTTCTTGAACCTTAATTGATTCAATTGCCGCCCATTTAAAGTTGGAAAAGACCTTAGCCACAATATAACTGAAGAAGGCAATAATAGGATAATGGAGGATTCTGCCGCGGTTCATATTCTGAAGAAGAGCAAACGAGGTTTTAAGAAGTCAATTCGAATGTGCGGATTTGACGAAAGAAAGCGAGAAAAAAGTTATTGCCAAATCAATGTATCCGAGATCTTTGATACTATTTTTCGTTGTGAATTGTTGTTGTAGTACGTGGTGATGAATCTATATATCGTACATTTGTTATCTGCTCATGTGTAACAAAAGATAAAAAAAGCAAACGAATATTGAATGAATGAATAAATTCGATGAATGCAGAATTTGCTAACATTTAGATTAAAAATCAAGTTTATGCATTACATAAAATTGCCACTCCTTGAGAACTAATAATAAGAACAGTCTAATGTTTGAAAAACTTAAAAAACTAAACTATCAATTATGCAATAAAAGTAAATTATGCGCTAATTATGCACATAAAATTTTTTAATTATGCAATTTATTTGAATCATAAATTCTTGATTTTTTCTTATGGGCAATGATTGTCAAAGGCTCCATTCATAAAATGATCACAAAAAATATCCCCCATCAACATGATTTGAAAGTAATTTGAAGGTGACTGACTGCACTACAATTCTGGATTAAATTTAAATCCAAAAAAGGAAGCTCGAACTAAAAAAATATCATCACTAATACATTTTTAATTACTCTTCATAAATATATAATTACCTAAACAGAAAGAATACACCAATCAGCTTTCAATGTTTATAATTTCTCCTTTTTTATAAATATTTGACGTTGATCGCGCGATAATAATAATAATAATAATTATTATGCATTATTCATAATAAGGAAAAATACCCGTCCGTTATTAAATGTATGAAGTCACGTGCAATTTTAATATTAACAAAACAAAAAAAAAATGTCTAATTAGGGTCGTATTTTGAATTAAATTAATATTTTTTGACCAAGTTGTCACTAATTTGTTTGTTGAAATTGGGGTTATCTGCTTTGTTAAATAAACCTATCTTTTTAAAACAAATCAAAAAATTCAATTATATGAAAATCAAAGTTGGTTTTTTAAAAAAACAATTTATAGTGATTTTAATAATAGAACTCAACGATTATATAATATTGCAAAATATTTTTATTAATAATATTACAATTTATTTGTTCTCTATATAATTTACATTATACCATGTCTTATATCATTGTTTATTCAAATAATCGTGTTTTTATTTTAAATAATCGAAGGTTTGATTTTTTTTATTTAATATATAGTACTAGGTCATATGAAATGGTTTTCAGTGCAATCCAGTATACGTAGAGATAGAGTCAGTTATAAAGCAAAATCCAGTATAGAAAGATCCGTTATGATTATAAGGAGAGTGGACTGTGTTTTATGTAATGCACATACATACATATGCTTCCTTTATATGGTGGTGTTAAGAATGGTCAGATCTAATTGGTGTGAAGATATTCGAGGACAAATAGGTCTTATTTTTATTAACGTTAGGTACTTTACAGTCGTGATATATTTATTGTTGGTATATATATTATTGATATGTTGATGGAGTAACCGCAAAAGAAAGCCAATATGAAACATTTGCTATACCGGTAATTTGGATTATATTAGAAACTATTGTCGATAGGTTTATTTTACTAATAAAGTGACTATAAATCAAAACAAATTTCAGTGTAATTATATAACATAGTGATGATATACAAATCTATTTTTTTTTTAAAAAATATTAGTCTCATATTAAAATTTTATTAATATTAATAAAATCACACATTTCTATATTATTGATGACGTCGCTGACTCTACCCTTAATTCTTATTATAATATATTCAATATATTAATACATGAAAGAAATTTAAATTATGAGATATATCAATCATTTTTAGAACGAATTCAAAAAAATGATGAAGTAGCAATAAGAATATTAAATTTATTACCACATACAATACCATTCGAGACACGCTTGGATATATTTCGTCAATATCTATCAAAGATAAATAATACACACACTTTCCCAACAATTATTCATGATAGCAGTAATTGCACAGTAGTTAAAGTTAGAAGAGGACATGTGGTTGAGGATGGATTTAAATATTTGGGTGGATTGAGTTCTGCTCGTATTCAGGGAAAGATTTTTGTAAAATTTGTTAATGAAATGGGTAAACTTTTTATTCATTTTTGGATTCAAGAGTAGTTAATTAAATGATTGATTTTAAAAATTATTATTATAAATTATTATTTTATTTAATGTAGGGATTGCGGAAGAAGGAATCGACCAAGGCGGACCATTTAAAGAATTCATGACACAATTAATTGCAGAAGGTTTTATTTAGTATTTAAATATTAAATATTAATAACTATATTATAATGATGATTATTTATTTATTATTATTATGTTAATATTTTCATATTATATATATATATATATATAGCATTTGATCCATCATTCGAGTTATTTTCTTTGACACCAGACAATTCATATGTTTATCCTAGTAGTAGTAACAGCAAAAATTCTAAATTAAAATCATTGCTTATAACCAAAGCAAATGTTTACAGATTTTTAGGATGCATGCTGGCTAGGTCAATACAAGAAGGAATATTGGTTGATATACAATTTGCTAGATTTTTTTTAAGTAAATTATCTGGTAGAGGTGTATTTCTTGAAGATTTGGCAGGCTTGAATGATGAATTGTTGAAGAATTTAATGTTTTTGAAAAGATACGATGGTATGATTAATCAATTAATCAATTTAAATTATTATTATATTTTATATATTAAACAACAATTATTATTGATTATTAATTACTAGGAAATGTTGAAGATTTAAGTTTATATTTTTCCGTCGATGAAGAAATTGATGATAAAATAATTTCAAAAGATCTTAAACATGTAAATTATTGTTATTCATGTTATTCATGCTATCATGCTATTCTTGTTGGTATTGTTATGATCATTTTTAGTAATTATATAATACCATTATTTAGAATGGCTCACATATTAAAGTTACAAATGATAATAGAATTCAGGTTAATGATTAATCTATTAATTTATTTATTTATTAATTAAATTTATCAATGGTGTTATTAATGTCATTATTATTATCATTTAGTATATTTATTTAATGGCAAATTATAAATTAAATCAACAAACTAAAGAGCAAACAGAATCATTTATTAATGGGTAATTAATTAATTAACTTGATCAATTGATCAATATAAAAGTAAGAAGAATTATCAGTAAACAATATCATCATCATTATTATTATTTTCAGATTTCAATCGATTATTCCTAAAAATTGGTTGAGAATGTTCTCTCCGCCAGAATTACAAAGGTTGTTATTTTTATTTATTTTTTAAATAAACATATTGTTTTAATTAACTTTATTAACTTTATTTTTATTAAAGAGTTATTTCTGGAGATGACGATGATTGGGGTAAAAAAAAAACAATATAATTATAATAGTGATGATGGTGATGATGATAACAATAATAATAACAATTTTTTGTTGATTTTAGATATCACAGATTTGAGGAGATGTACAGAGTATAAAGAAGGTTATTTTGATCAACATCCTTGTATAAGAAACTTCTGGTCAATTTTAGAAGATTTTAAATCCAATGATAAGAAAGCATTGTTAAAATTTGTTACAAGTTGTTCAAAGGTAGTTTTGATATAAATAAACTGATTGATTGATTGAAAACTTTTATTATTAATAACATTATTATTATTATTAATATCAAATCAAGCCTCCACTTGGTGGTTTCAAGTAAGTTAATAAACAACAACAACAACAACAACAATAATAGCAATAATAATATCATTATTATTATTACATAATGCTGATTAATTTCCTATCTATCTTCTCTTAAAGATTCTTAACTCCTAAATTTACAATTTGTAAAGTATCAATTGTGCTTGAATCTGACTCACCATTATCAACAACAACACCAAATAGTAATAATTTATCATCAAATTTAAGACAAGTTAAATCTTTATTTTCTTCAATTTCCTCCAATTTAAAAACTTCTGTTACTAATACAAGTAAAGCCAGATTACCAACAAGTTCCACATGGTAAAACAAAACATTTTTTTTATGATTGTTAAAGATGAAAAAACTCTTTATGGTCTACTTACTAACTTAATTAATTAATTAATCATTTTTAATAGTTTTAACTTATTAAGGCTGCCAGGTAAATATAATACATCTATTGTTGAAATTACAAATCATAAATTGGAATTAATGAAAATTATACTTTTTTTTTTTTTCAATTAAATAATAAAGCATATTCATCAAAATCTATAATGAAAGAGAAACTTAAATATGGTAAAATATTTTTGATTAATTGATTATTTATTTATTTACGCGATTTTAAATATTAAATTCAAAGCAACTAACCAATTAAAATTTTCATCCTAACAACAATATGATACAAAATATAAATAGCAATAGATTCAAACACTGGTTTTGAACTGGCTTGAATAATTTTTCTTTAATATATTAGAAATTAATTATTTATTTATTTATTTATTTATTACGTGATTTAGTTTTAATAAAATATTTCAGTTACATTCCTTCTTAATTACTTCGTTTATGATACTTTTTTTAGTTATTTTGCTTTTGATGATTTTTCATCTTCTTCATCTTCTTTATCATACTTTTTAAAGAACCATAATAACAAACTACCAGAAATAAAAGCACATACAGCTAATGATGAATACATATAAACTAAATAAGGATCTTTTGACAATGGTACAATCAGCAATCCTATTGCTGAACTTATTCCACTTGTTGTTAAAAATAAAGCAGTAACTGTTGAGCGGAATGATTCTGGCGCCTATATTAATTATTATTATTTAATTGATATATATATGTATATATATATTGTATGTATTATATATAAATATTTACCTTATCGTATGCATAACTTAATCCAGTGATACTTGCAAAAACTTTTAGACAATCAAAGATTAAAAATTAATATTCAATAAGAATAATAATTAATTTTTTTTAAACAATAAATAAAAACCTTCTGAAAATCCAATTAGAACATAAACAGGTGTTTGCCACCAAACACTTATATCATTTGGAACAGGTACACCATCTATTTCACATCTGGTATTGATATAACATGGACCAGTGGTATAGATAAAATGTTGAATTATTGCCGAGTAAGCCATAGCCAAACTGATCAACATGAATCCAATAAAGATACGAGTGATTGGACGTATAATTATGTTAAATCTTTGTAAAGTTGGATATCTAAAGAAAAATTATATTTAGATTATTAAATAAATATATATATATATATTATAATATCATCTCAAATTACTTACAATACATAGTTAGCAAAAGGTATAAAAATCATTAAAGCAACTGGATTTAAATTATTCATTACATCATTTGGTACTTTGCCAACTTGCATTGTAGCAGCTTGTGATATTAAATTATTAACCATTTGCAAGTAGCAAATCCAATAAAAAGGGTAGAACAAAAAAACCTTGCAAACTTTTAAAACTTGTTTAAACTCGTCAACAAATTTATCCGACCAATCTACATTATACTTTTTAGCTTTTGCTTCTTTTTCATCATCACTACCAGTGAACAATGTTTTAAAATTTGATGGTTTAAAATTATCCAGATTAGTGCTTCTAAATGTAATAACCAATCCTGTTATTCTAAAAAAATTTAAAATCGAATTATTATTGGCATTGTTATCTTCTCCTTCGATCTTATTATTGTTGTTACTGGCTTTGACATTGTTGGGCTTATTTTTAATCAATCTATTTCGATTAACTAGTAAGATAAAGATTGAAGGTACGAATACGAATATTGGAATCAAATAAGCTAGCCAGTATGAATGATATTTTTCAATGACTGTGATAATTAATGGAGACAGGGCACCAATATTTATTGACAAATAAAACCAATGAAATATCGATTGGATGGTTAATTTCGGATCAACTATAACCTCTTCTTCGTCATCATCGACATCTTCTCGTTTCTCTCCCTGATGAAGAGTTTCATTTTTTTTTCGTTCAATTTTTTTAACAAATGGTCTTGTATTTGTATATTGATCAGCAGTCAAAGGACCAACATTACTTTTGATACCACCAGTACCAAAACCTATGATTAACATTGAGATGATAAGGCCGATAAAAGAAACACCACTTGACGCGATAGCTTGTGGAATTGATGTTAACACTAAAACTGTTAATCCGATCGTGTAAACAATACTAAAAACTATTATTGTTTTAAACCTTCCAAGATAATTGTCAGCAATTACAGAACCCAATAAAGGTGTTATGTAACAAAAGAATTGAAAAAATAATGTCAAAGAGGTTGCAGTTTGTTGACCGGCTCCAATCGCGCCTGGTTGTCGATCACTTGGGGAAGATGATGGTGGTGGTGGTGGAAATTGAATGTAGTTTTGAAATGGACCGGAAATTCCATAATAAGTAAATCTTTCACAAAATTCACACAATATAACAAACCAAGCACCTATTATAAATGATTTTATTATTATATAAAAAAAAAAAATAGTAAGTTAATGTATACTTATTTATCTATAAATATTACTGTCAAAGCTCGTCAGAGTGAACTCTCGGCTCCATACGTTAATTATGAAAAAATAAATTGAAAAAAGAAAACATTCACTGTAACGAGCAAGGTTTTACTATTATCTACAGTGACGGGGGGTTTACTATTACTATTGTTCATTGTAATAACGACGAACGAGGTTCACTTGTTCGATTGTGAAAATTAAAATATTACTGACCAACAGGTAATTTATCCGATACTTTTCTTAAATTTGTCCAATCGTCTAAGCTTGGAGTCCTCCCATCCTCCGTTTCTCCTTTTTTTTCCACTTTAATAGCTACATCTGTTTGGTCAGCCATCATAAAAGTAAATATTTTTTAATAAAATAAAATAAAAAAACTTTTCATTGGGTTTTGCTAGTTTTTGTCATGATTAGTCTATATATATATATAATATAATATAATTTTATCATTATTGATAAATGAAACAATAATTAATGATTTCGTATGGCGGGTGGATTTGTCACATGCGATTTTGGCATAATAATAGTAATTATTATATTAATATTAATATATATCTATATATATATATGAAATCATGAAATATTAAATTGATGTGGTTTCTAAGCTAAAAATGCTCTTTGAAATGAGATACACATACAAATTTAAGGTTAATTGTGCTATCATATATGACGTCCGTTTTATTAGTGGTGAATAATATTCATTGGTTGGATTCATTAAATCTTTGTTAATTCATTGAATAATTAAAAATGATATTAATATTCAATGAATAGTTAATGGTTGATCAATATTTTCTTGAACCTTAATTGATTCAATTGCCGCCCATTTAAAGTTGGAAAAGACCTTAGCCACAATATAACTGAAGAAGGCAATAATAGGATAATGGAGGATTCTGCCGCGGTTCATATTCTGAAGAAGAGCAAACGAGGTTTTAAGAAGTCAATTCGAATGTGCGGATTTGACGAAAGAAAGCGAGAAAAAAGTTATTGCCAAATCAATGTATCCGAGATCTTTGATACTATTTTTCGTTGTGAATTGTTGTTGTAGTACGTGGTGATGAATCTATATATCGTACATTTGTTATCTGCTCATGTGTAACAAAAGATAAAAAAAGCAAACGAATATTGAATGAATGAATAAATTCGATGAATGCAGAATTTGCTAACATTTAGATTAAAAATCAAGTTTATGCATTACATAAAATTGCCACTCCTTGAGAACTAATAATAAGAACAGTCTAATGTTTGAAAAACTTAAAAAACTAAACTATCAATTATGCAATAAAAGTAAATTATGCGCTAATTATGCACATAAAATTTTTTAATTATGCAATTTATTTGAATCATAAATTCTTGATTTTTTCTTATGGGCAATGATTGTCAAAGGCTCCATTCATAAAATGATCACAAAAAATATCCCCCATCAACATGATTTGAAAGTAATTTGAAGGTGACTGACTGCACTACAATTCTGGATTAAATTTAAATCCAAAAAAGGAAGCTCGAACTAAAAAAATATCATCACTAATACATTTTTAATTACTCTTCATAAATATATAATTACCTAAACAGAAAGAATACACCAATCAGCTTTCAATGTTTATAATTTCTCCTTTTTTATAAATATTTGACGTTGATCGCGCGATAATAATAATAATAATAATTATTATGCATTATTCATAATAAGGAAAAATACCCGTCCGTTATTAAATGTATGAAGTCACGTGCAATTTTAATATTAACAAAACAAAAAAAAAATGTCTAATTAGGGTCGTATTTTGAATTAAATTAATATTTTTTGACCAAGTTGTCACTAATTTGTTTGTTGAAATTGGGGTTATCTGCTTTGTTAAATAAACCTATCTTTTTAAAACAAATCAAAAAATTCAATTATATGAAAATCAAAGTTGGTTTTTTAAAAAAACAATTTATAGTGATTTTAATAATAGAACTCAACGATTATATAATATTGCAAAATATTTTTATTAATAATATTACAATTTATTTGTTCTCTATATAATTTACATTATACCATGTCTTATATCATTGTTTATTCAAATAATCGTGTTTTTATTTTAAATAATCGAAGGTTTGATTTTTTTTATTTAATATATAGTACTAGGTCATATGAAATGGTTTTCAGTGCAATCCAGTATACGTAGAGATAGAGTCAGTTATAAAGCAAAATCCAGTATAGAAAGATCCGTTATGATTATAAGGAGAGTGGACTGTGTTTTATGTAATGCACATACATACATATGCTTCCTTTATATGGTGGTGTTAAGAATGGTCAGATCTAATTGGTGTGAAGATATTCGAGGACAAATAGGTCTTATTTTTATTAACGTTAGGTACTTTACAGTCGTGATATATTTATTGTTGGTATATATATTATTGATATGTTGATGGAGTAACCGCAAAAGAAAGCCAATATGAAACATTTGCTATACCGGTAATTTGGATTATATTAGAAACTATTGTCGATAGGTTTATTTTACTAATAAAGTGACTATAAATCAAAACAAATTTCAGTGTAATTATATAACATAGTGATGATATACAAATCTATTTTTTTTTTAAAAAATATTAGTCTCATATTAAAATTTTATTAATATTAATAAAATCACACATTTCTATATTATTGATGACGTCGCTGACTCTACCCTTAATTCTTATTATAATATATTCAATATATTAATACATGAAAGAAATTTAAATTATGAGATATATCATGTTCCACCATACGAAAAAGTCAACGACGGTGCATCTGATGCAAATGTTTCTTGAACATTTTCTAAATAAAAATTGATTAATTTGATTAATTAATTAATTTTAATTTATGATCATTCAATATATCTTGAAATATGTATTATATATATTATTTACCCATATTTTTTTCTTCATTTTTATTATTGTTCGATTCACTAGTCGGAAAAAAAATTTAAATTTTATTAATAATAATTTAACGGTTAAAATTTTAAAATAATAATATCATTGTTATTATATTACCTTATAATAATTGATAAACAAATTAGAAATGCAATAAACGGCGGAAAAATATTAGTAAATAAATTGAAAATAACACTTGCTAATAAAACATGAGATGTTAATAATAATCCAGCAATGAGTGGCATTAGAACGATACAAGGCGATAAACAACATGTTATCAGACAATAATTGAGTATTGTGACCTGTAAAAACAAAAATATTTTGATAAATTAGATTAAATTTTCGCCAAATAAAAAAAAAAGTAATTTTTTTTTTTTTAAATTACCTTTCTTATATATCTTTCAAATGTTTTTTTGATCTGTGCATGTTTTTGAGAGAGTATTGCTCTATTTATGTTATAATTAATGCTATATTTATAATTATCGCTGTTGCCACTATTATACTCTTCGTAATCATCAAATCCAATCAACATTAAATTTTCCTTTGTTAATCTAATCAATAGTCTTCCATAATAAGTTAATAAAATTCCCAAGATTAAATTATTTATCGAGTAAACTGTAACCGTTAGTATATTATAAGCCAATGTTGTTTCGTAAATTATGTTTGTAGAATTAAAATATTTGACTTCGTAATGTCCTTTTATTATCGATGATGTAATTAATATTATTAATGAAATAGTGATAATCAGAAAAAATGATTTTTTGATTAAGCCTTTCGATGGAATAAAAGCTCCTTTTTTATTACTGATGTTACTATTGCTGCAACTAGCATGGATATCGTTATTATTATAAGTATTATTATGATAAGTAATATATTCATCACTGTGATGGCTTGAAACAACACCTTTTGATGAAGATTTTGAAACAGTATTCATATTTAGCTTAATTATAGTGTTTAATATTCCAAAAACGTATGAATAGGTTGCGAATTCTCCTGATATCCAAGAAGCACAATATAACAATTCATAAAACATTGGCGAAGCCACAAAATAATTTTGTGAATACGATACAGTCACTACTCTTACTTTTTTCACATGTTAATTAAAAAATAAAAGATATTAGTTTTATTTGTTAAAATCCTAATAATTATAATTATAAAGTTAATAACTTACACGAACAAAATATGAACGAACAGAGTAAATAAAATTCCAATGAAGAAAAATTAGTTAAGTTTTTTATCTTTGTGAATCTCGAAGATAATGCGCAGGCAACCAAAATTGAAGACATTGAATATAATATGATTGATATTACACCACTTGTATAAAATAGTTCATATCCATCACATTCTTTAGATTCTAATACTAGTGGCCAACTAATAATAAGTTGTTGTTGAGGTTATTATTATTATTATTATTATTATTATTATTATTATTATTATTAATAGTATTATTAATTAAATATTTAATATAATTCATTCGAATTATCTATCGCGCGCACTTTTTTACTTACTTGCAAGGTGGCATTATTTTTATTTTAATATAAATCAAAAATTGTGGATTAAGGAATGAATAAATTAAATAATTAAAATAAAGAGGGAAAAAAGGAAGGAAGGAAGGAAAATACTATTAATATTAACAATAAACTCTTTTTTTTTTTTTTACATTAATAAAATTTGTTTTACTCTTGAGAAAAAAAAAAAAATACTAAAGTATATTTATATACACAATGAACGGTACCGTTTTAACGTTTAATTCAACTTTTTATTTTAAAAAAATAAACTTTAATTAAACAATTATTATACTAATTATCTGTGATGTAGTATATATAGTAACATATGAGCAAGGTATTTAATATAACTATTACTCGTTCAAGTTGCTCATCAAAACAAATGTTAGCACAATAACTTAACAGATTAACTAATTAAAATCTGATCTCCGAATGGAATTTTATTCCTTACCTCCGTTACCCAATTACCATCCACGAAATTTGAAACACCCTTAACCATTCCTTTTTTATTTTTGTTATAAGAGATTTTTATTGCATCGCATTGCATTCATTTCGTAGATTGTATCCTTTAAATGTATACTAATACTATTATAATAATAAACAACCCTTATTTATTATCAAGACTTATTAAAAATTATTATTATGTTAGAGTAAATTAAGTTAGTTGCTAATTTAGTTTTTCTTCTTTGTTGCCACTAATTAATAATTAATAATATAAAAACAATAAACAATAAATAAATAATATAATATTTAAGAGCTTAATATTAATATTAAGCTAAGATTAAATTGATGTTCCACATTTCTGATTTCATGCATTGCGGAAAATTTGTCATTAGGAAGGACTCCCCCCCACACATTACATTATTAAGTGATTTCCTTTCGTTTCATTATATGGTGCATACTACCCAATATTAATATTAATATCTCTCTCTATAAATAAAAAATGTTGGCGATCTTCACTTGCCATTTAGATAAATCACATTAACCTTTTTGGCGATAATAATTCTGATAAAAATATTTTATTTTTTATATAGAATTTGGTGTTCCTCGGAATCAGCCAAGAAACCTTAATATTAACAGGTTAATTAACTGGTCAAGTATAGTTTTTCTCATAAATATATACTATTAAAATTTTTCTATAATGTTAATATGTTATTTGGCGACTTGATAAAATTCCTTTTAAACCAGCTGTTATATTATCTTTCAATGAACTATAATAGTAATAATAATCCCTTAAACGTACAAGAATTCCGTGCTGATCAGCACGGAATTTTTAAAAAAATGTAGACCCTACTAGACAAACAAATTACTAATTGACCACCAATTTTTTTTTTAATTTTTCGATAAGCAAAGATATGGAGTTTGCATACAAATATTCGATTTTGATCTTTTTTTTTAGATATCAAAGTAAGCGTATTTTTCAAAATTCCAAAAATTAAATATTTATTTTTTTAAAGTTGCAATTAGTAAAAAAATTTATTTTTTGGACCCATGCCTAAATCTGCAAGATATGCATTCCAATTAACAAGTTTACTTAGACCAATTTAGGCTATAAAAAATTTGGGCCAAGCTTTTTGATATGGAATTCATTTAAACCGGATTTAAAAAAAGTGAATTTCTGTGTTTAAATAAAATGATCGGCAAAGAAAATTCCAAGGGAACTTTTATGTTGTTATCTCTTTATTTGGGACGTGTAACCCCTGATAATTTTTTTTTAAACAAAAGCAGGGTGCATTGAATATCATTTTCTAAATAAGA
This sequence comes from Entrophospora sp. SA101, assembly GCA_958430865.1. NCBI lineage: Eukaryota > Fungi > Glomeromycota > Glomeromycetes > Entrophosporales > Entrophosporaceae > Entrophospora > Entrophospora sp. SA101. Next base: position 80,190 of record CAUDNR010004045.1, read on the forward strand.
AATGTTGTGGTGGTCTATTTTTTGCGCAATTCCAAATTCCGTGCTGATTAGCACGGAATTTCGTTTAATGTTAAGGAATAATAGAGTTAATAACACTAAAACAAAATATATATTAATATGATAATTATAATTTACTAAATCACTATGCTTCAAAAGGCTTCAATAGGCAGTAAATAGATTTAGTCAATGATGTTTAATATTGTTTGCATCTTGTTTTTACATTTCAAAATGGCACCAACCTCTCTTGAAGTATAACGAAACTCTGTTAAGTCACTCTGGCAACAAAACATTCGCAATCCGAAGGAAATTTCTCAACGATTGGAGATTCTTCTATGCTTCTGCGAGCGTTACATCGGTTTATTGCGCAAAACCGGCAAAATTCCTGTAGGTCACTCTTCTGTTCGTCCAAGAAAATTGACCTCCAAAAAACGCCGCCGTATCGGAAAAATTCTGAAACACAATCATTTCACTACGGCGGACGAACTTAAAGCTAAATTGGAAGAAAATGATCCTGAACTTGAGATCAGTGAACGCACTACACGTCGTGAACTTAAAAACCTCGGTTTCACCCAACAAGCAAAAGATAATCGCTTGTCTTTTCTGATCCAGATGTTTCGCAATACCCTTCTTTCATGGTCTCGAATGCAAAACCTGTTGCACCTATGGTAAAGCATCCATATAAAGCTCATGTCTGGGCAGTGATCAGCGCCAAGGGAAAAATTGGAATGCATTTATTTACTGAAAACCTGGATCACCATTTATATCGAAAAATTCTAAATGAACATTTATATGATAATGCGAATGTGTTGCATGATCATAACTGGGTCTTCCAACAAGATAATGACCCGAAACGCACTTCGCGTGATGATGTTCAAAGTGATTTGGAAGACTGTCTTCTGGAACGAGTTCTCAATTGGCCTTCATACAGTCCAGACATGAATCCTATCGAAAATTTATGGGCTGTTTTGAAGAAAAAGGTAGAGAGAAAGGTTAAGGATATGGTGGCAAAAAAGAAATAAACCTCGCAAGGGAACTTTCTAGGCAGGAATGGGACGATCTTGATAATGATGTGTTACTTCGATGCATCAATAGCATGCGAGACCGGATTAAAGCATGTATCGATGCAGAAAGAGGCCACACAAAATATTAATTTAATAAGAAAAAATGTAATGTTAGTGTTAGTCTTGTATATATAAAAAAATTTTTTGGTTAATAATAAATTATATGTGTAATCTCAAAAAATCTGTCCGCCATTCTTTTCGCCAGGGACTGTAGCTCCTGTGACTCTGGACATTTCTTTAATTGGTACAACAATTCTTACGCATGTTGCCAATAAACATGAGGCAAAAGAGAACGAATATCTCCTCTCTATAAATGAATCTCGTTCTATGATAGGGGCATTGAAATTCCATTAAAGTCCCGGTTACAGAAGTTATTATACAAACAAATTCCATCATCAATGTTGTTGACAAGAATTTTGGGATAAGCGGGTCATTGAAATTAAACTCCTCATTAGAGATTTCGAGAAAAAGAAAGATGGTAAGGTGTGTTATAATAGATTGACTGCGTCTTCAGTTATTAATAAATGGACAAAAGTTCGTGATCAGTACACTTCTATACAACCAATGTCTTGACTTTGTTGAATAGAATTACAATGAATCGAAGAATGGTGGTAGATAATTATTTCATTTTCTCTCTTACCTAATAGGGTGTTGAAAATTCTCTCATTTTCAGGTGCCACATCATGTTTTGTATTGTGGTATATACATATCAATTTATTTTGACAATTTGTATTGATTCATATTGTTGTAAATTTATAATAATCGATGTAATTAAAAATTAATACCAGATTTAAAATTTTTGAGCCTTTGTTCGAATCAACCTAGCAAGTAAAGAAAGAGTTGTCTTTAGGAACTTTTGGCTAGTTAACATTTTAATCAATATTAATAATTAAAACCGCTAATATTATTTATTTAAAAAACATCTTAAAACACGTCACCTTTTTCAATTAAATTTTGTTGGTTTTCTGTTTGTTTATAATCTATGTCATTCATAAGAAGAAAGAAAATTTTTTTTCTAATTTATTTAGTTAGGTAAACATCATTCGCGTTAAAAAATAGTTTAAAAAAAAAAATGTTATAAAAGTCTATCCTATAATATATTTATTACCCTAGTTCTAATGAACCATGCAACTGTAGATGTGATGGAAATTTTGCTTGATTAAAAACTATACAGAAAAACAACTGTAGATTGTGTGAATCATATCGTAGATGTGGTGAAAAGATCTAGCCCAGCAGGATTAAATAGAGCTCAATGGTATGAGTGTAAAAAAGGTTTCCAATACTTGGATATCAAAACTATTTTGCAAAAATGTCAATTTTTTCTTTTCAAAGCATCTAATCCTGGTGTTGTCAAAGCTAATGGACCTTTAATTCATTGAAAACAGATATTTTTGAAGTTATAAAAGAGATCAAGGTTCCATTTATTTTAATGTAACACTTCCTTTGGATTACAAGAGGCAAAGGTATCTTTATAATAATATTCTCCCATTTGTTAAAGATGAATACAAAGATATCACTTGTCCAAAACCAACATAAAGCTTTTACGGATGCATTAAAATAATATATATAATGAAAATAACTTTCACAAGAGAATAAAAATAAACTAGCACTATGTTTTACCCAGCGAAGTTGCAAAGTAGTAATTGAAGATCATCTCAAAAGATTTTAATTGTCCCTCAGTTAAAGGACTCTATTGTTATAATAATCAACTACTGAATTAGATAAAAAGCAGTCTGCGAGTTTTTCTTATCATGATAACCTATCTCTTTTCTTCTTCCGAAAAGGCTACACTAGATGGTTTGAATTTACCAGAAAGTATCAAAAGAAGCCACTTAATGTTCCAACTTGTGAGTGATTAGATGCCAATTATCCAGTAGCTATAAGAGTTAGTATTAAAGAGTGTGAACGAGGGAGGATTAGTGGGTGAATTAGACCTGAGTGATTTTATTATTTTAGAGAATTAGATTGTAATTAGAATCAATTGACTAAACGGAGCGTCAGTAACCACTCCAAATTCAAAAACTTAAATATTGACCAAAATAAAGTGTTAGAAGAATCAAATTGCCGTGACAATAAAATTTAAATGCTGAAAATTGTAAAAAAATTGCAATGCCACGATCATGCCTTGTGGCTCTGGCTCTTGTAAGTGTACTTTTTTAAACCTAATTCATCAACTATATATATTATTTACTAAGAAAAAATTTGTCTAGTTATTTCCTTTTTAAAAAAAAATCAGACAGTACAGCTTCCTGAAATTGATAGATTCATATATTAAAAAGTGTATTTAGCAATATTTGGTGTATGTATGGCAGGATGTGTGCAGAAGGGTGAATGACATTAGGATCTTATGGCATTATTATGAAGGCCACTGAAAATGTTAAACATGTGGTAAAGAAATATGAGTGACAATGTAGAGCCAGTTGCTCATTCAGATGAAGACTTGGAAAAATTAAGCATTAAAACTAAATTAGTAGATAATGAAATTATTATTATATTGGAACTTTACTTCCTCCTTTTTTTCGCCCCTCCCCTTTTAAAATGAATTAGCAATTTAAAAATTTATTATTGATATTATTAAGGATGAATGTCCAAGTACGCGCAACAAATATTTTAAGAACACATAAAGACAAACTACATTATCTTAGCAAAGCTTTGATGGATTATGAAACACTTGCAAGGAAGAAATTGATCCAGTTGTTAAAGGATTGATGAAATGTATTGTAAATAAATAAATAATATTGTTATCACCATTTCATTGATATTTTTAACGCAAAGAGTATTCTATATTTCTTAATTTAAATTTTTTTTTTTTATTTCACTATGATTACATATATGAATTTGTGATGTAAGCGTTTATTAAAAAAAAAAGTTCTTTTTTTATATATAGTATATTTTTATATATAATTTTTTTAAAAATAATATTATTAAAAAGCATAATATAAAATTAAAAGCAATCGAATAACATTCTTACTATCTTACTAGTTTCCACCTTGTACAACATCATTACGAGTATTGTTCCGATGGTCACCATGTGAAGTATTATTATCATTCCATGTAGAAGAAGTGGGGTTAGATCGAGTGACAAAATTATCTTTCAACCGCTACCAGTTGGCTTTTTTTTCAACAAAATCCTCAGGTACACCCCAATTATATTTTGCTGATTCAAATGTTTTTTTCCAATCATCTTCATTATTAATATTAGCAATGGCATATGTAACAAAATCGTTTGAAGTATCAAAACCACCACCACCATTACCATAATCACCATACTCTCTTCTTGTATTATTATTATAGTAAGAATTTGATTTTGATTCATCACCAAAACCACCACCGCCACCGTCACTATTATTACAATCACGAGAAAGATGATCTGATGAACCATATTTATAACATTCTCTACCACCTGATTGTCTACCACCACCTCTTCGATTTTCATAATCATGACGTTCTTTTCGACAATATTTAGTAATATGTTCAGTAGAATCACAATTTTGGCATGCTAGAAATGTGGGTTTATATTCTTTTCTTGGTTCGGGACAATCTTTTGGAAGGTGACCTTTTTTTTTACATTTATAACATATTAGTGAAGTAAGATCATCTTTCATAAAACCTGAATCTTGAAGCCACATGAAATTTTGTTCTGCTCTATATCCTGAAGATTTTGGAAATTTATTTGGATCTCTCATAGTTAAAACAGCCAAGTATCTTTTTTCTTCGTTTCCTTGAAGATCAACCAAACATTTTCTGAAAGGTATTGCCTCTCGTTCCAAAGCTATTATTTTTGTATTGCATCCAGCTTTTCTCAAGTTGGTCTCGATTGTTTGAAAAGTCTCATTGGGTGCTGCTTTGGAATAATGTTCAAACATTTCTTTAAAATCCTCAATATTTTTCTCTGCATCAGCTTTCATCATCTTTTCCCATGCTTCCTCTTTGGATATTCTCTTAATTGGATCATAAGGACATTCAAATACTCTATGACCAGTTCCCTCGCATTTATAACTTTTAATATTATACATATATTAAAAAAAATTAAAATTTATTTATTCATTTAATAAAATAAAAAAGTTAATCAATTTTAATAAAGCAATCAGGAATTAAATGTACCATGCCATTTCACCTTTGCTTTTATTTCTGAAATCGTTATAATTATTGTTTCTATCATCTAAAATTCAAAAAATATAATAAAAATAAAAATAAATTTTAATAACAAGATACAATCCTACACATATATTTCTTTAATAAAATGTATATATTTCGATTGTACAAACCTCTTTTGCCATAACCCTGGTATTCATAGCCATTATTGTAATTTGAATATTTTTCATTATAATTGTCTCTTGGTGGTTTTTCAGTATTTTCATTGTTAGTAACAATATTTTTTGTGCCTAGTTCTTCCTCAAATGCAGATGCTTGTTTCAACCAACTATTATTATTGCTTGAATTATCTGCTATGTCAGTAGTAGCAGTACCCCATGGTACTTGCCTGGTTGATTGTTGTGTTGATGCATTCCAAGCAGCACCAGCTGATTGCTGTTGTTGAGGATATGCATTCCAACTATCTATTATAGATGGCGATTGCTGTAATGGAGCAGATGCAACCCAATCGTTTTTTTTAGTTGATTGTTGTGGTGTAGTAACATCCCAAGTACCATCCCTACTAACAGGTTGTTGTGGTGGAACAGGAATGGCCAAATCATCATTTTTAATTGGTCGCTGTGGCGGAACGGCATTCCAAGCACCTCTATTAGTAGTTGAATGATTTTCTTCTTTATTGGATGATGACTTTTGCGGAATTTTATACAACTGTATCTCTTTTACAGGCTGTTTAGTGAATGGAACAGAATCCTCATTACGATATTTGTAATTCTCAACACGTTTTTGAGGAGGAACATATATCAAATTATTTGGTTTAACACTAGTAGCAGATGAACTTGACCCAATAAAATCCTTTCGTGATGCATTGTTTAATGTATTATCAGCATTATTATGTAATAATTTTGTTGTTGTAGGCGTTGTTGTATTGTTAAATAAAGATGACGATTCTTTTGACTTTTGAAGTTTATTGCCATTAGGATAATTATCAGAAGAAATTTTCAATGTTTCATTTACTTTATCATTTCCTAAAGTTGGAAAAGTAACTCTGAACAAATATTTTTCTTGTAAAAGCGAAATTATGGCAGCGTCAGTTGGATCAGGGTCTGTTTGCAAACCGACTTCGTTAAGTTTTTTATGAAAGTTGCTCATTTCAGCAAGTAAAGGATCTTTTTTTTGTTATTATGGAAAAAAAAGAGAATTCAACGGAAAAAACCAAATATGTTCGTGTAACTTCATCGTTACATTAAAAGATTATCATCAAATTTATAAATTTATAGGAAATCAAAATAAACGTGACGTGGAACATGAGGCGTGGTATGTTACTTTAATTACTAAATTATCTTAATTAAATAATCTATTTCACAAACAATAAAAATTCTTAAAAGCCAAGCATAATTCAAATTTGTTAAAAAATAGCGCCACAAAATAATACTTGAGCATAAGGAGTATGGGCAATTCTCAGCCGGGCTAAGCAAATCGCTTAGTCTGCTAAGAATTAAATTTTTTTTAACATATTTGAAGGACCATTAAAGCAACTTTTGAGTTAATGCCACTCCTATATATAGTAGAGCCCATTTTTGGCTTAGAAATCATACCACTTTTTCAAAACATTATTTTCACGTTGTTATCTTTTCTATCGGAAGACTAAGTCCGTTAAGTGCAGGAATTACTAGATAAATCCTAGTTTGTACAGCCAATTTCGATAAAACTACTTTTTTTGATTCCACCAAAGTGGGATCTACTTCTATGGAAAATTAATTAGGTCACAAAGAAGTTTAATTTAGTATAATTAGTGATAATTCAGAATCCTCCGCAAACAAAGGAATTAAAAAGCAGTTAGGCAATGAGAATAATATTAATGCCGATACTGACCCTGAAGATCATGAATATATCGCTTATGAAAATGTAATTAATTAATTAACAAGAATTGCCCCAAGAGGGGTGTTTATTTTTTGTTCAGGCCAAATGCATAAATAGATGGGGAGAGCGAATCTAATTGATGACAATAAAAAATAATATGTTATGAGGATCAAAATGAACTGGGTGTTTAATTTACTAACAAATAGTTTATGGCATTGTTGGATTATTCTCAAGTCGAAACTTATTATTACTTTCTTTTTATCCAAGAAAAGTTATTGTTAAATTCGAGTAGTTTGTATACATAAAGTTTCATTAGAGGGCTACTTCCTCGACTAAGTCTGCTTTTTCAACTTTGACGATGTTGTCTGCTAAATCTACTATTGTTCCTCGTCGACTTTGTCGACCAATACAAATTAAATAACGCGCATGTTGAAATGATGTCAATAATTACTGAGTTGGATATGTTGCAAAATTCAATCAAGAAAACTGCACTAATTTTCAAAATTGACAATTCGGAAATCTTTTCCAGATACAAAAGGGTGATATGGTGCCATCTTAGTAAAGGCTAATGCATTCATTCAATAAAATTTGAATTCGTTTTGGATTTCGATTTTAGTCGGAAGTTTTAACCCTTTAAATTAGACACAGTTCAAAATCTCTCTTCTGTCAATAATTCAACAAGTGATTTAATAACGTGCGAGTTAAATAATCACGATTTTATGTTTAAAGTGTAATAAATAGAATTCGTAACATTAAACAATGAAATTTTACTTTAGTCAGTTTTTGCAAACGCTAGTTTTGAACCCGGTCTTTGAACCAGTTCTTTTGAACCAGTTCTTTTGAACCACGATCCTAAATTTTAGGACCGGACCGGACCAACATAGCCCTATTTGAACTGTTCCAAAAACCAAACCAAAAAAAAAACCAGGGGTTGGTTTCAAAACCGAGTTCAAACCGTTTGTTAGTGAAACCGCCCCATCCCTAAATAAATGCCTGATTATATATACTGTTATCAACATTCAATAACAAATTTAATATATAGGGAGAACACAGTGTATTTTTTTTTAAATACTTGTATGATTTAGAGAACATACAAATATTAGTTGATCGTCTACATATGTATAGGGTGTCCAGGTTTATTCTTTCGCATTATTGAAGCATAATTCTTAATTTTTTGGCATAAGCATAATAATTTACTTTTATGTAAGTGATCAGTAAAATTTTCTTAAAAAAAAAAAAAAATTATATATCTATATTAATGCCAAAATGGTGCTTACTGCATCAGAACATTTGAGAAAAAAAGCCACTATGTTGATGGAAGAAAATGATTTTGTTGTTTTTGTAGCCATACTATGAATCATAAAAAAAGATTCATGTTGATAAGCATTTAAATTATCATTAGAAAAATTTAAAAAGCATGTTGAGAATCATCCAATAGTTCCCTTTGACCCTTGTTATATTCAATAAAATTCAAATTATCATATTTCTTTAGCATATTTTGTCATCAAAGAATTCAATGACTATACAAATGATCTCATATATGAATGGAAAATCTATGAAAATTTTGATGATTTAGACAGTTTATTGGAGTCAAAAAACAAATATATTACCAACATTAAGTTCAATTGCATTAAAATATATTTGGTTGCCTATATCTGGTGCATGCATGTTAGCCAAAATTACTTTTGTTAGTAAATGATCATTGCCAAATTCAAAATCCAAAATAGTTTTTCATAGTAGCCAAATTAATTTTAATAATGACCAAAATTATATCCAAAAATATTTGAATTCTTTGATTCAATAGCTAAAACTCTGGGTGATTTTTTTATGACCATTAATATAGGGATGTGGAAAAGCCAGAGTATTGCCAAAATATTTGACAAATGCGAAACCAATTTTGGCTGGTGCCATCTTAGTAAAGGCTAATGCATTCATTCAATAAAATTTGAATTCGTTTTGGATTTCGATTTTAGTCGGAAGTTTTAACCCTTTAAATTAGACACAGTTCAAAATCTCTCTTCTGTCAATAATTCAACAAGTGATTTAATAACGTGCGAGTTAAATAATCACGATTTTATGTTTAAAGTGTAATAAATAGAATTCGTAACATTAAACAATGAAATTTTACTTTAGTCAGTTTTTGCAAACGCTAGTTTTGAACCCGGTCTTTGAACCAGTTCTTTTGAACCAGTTCTTTTGAACCACGATCCTAAATTTTAGGACCGGACCGGACCAACATAGCCCTATTTGAACTGTTCCAAAAACCAAACCAAAAAAAAAACCAGGGGTTGGTTTCAAAACCGAGTTCAAACCGTTTGTTAGTGAAACCGCCCCATCCCTAAATAAATGCCTGATTATATATACTGTTATCAACATTCAATAACAAATTTAATATATAGGGAGAACACAGTGTATTTTTTTTTAAATACTTGTATGATTTAGAGAACATACAAATATTAGTTGATCGTCTACATATGTATAGGGTGTCCAGGTTTATTCTTTCGCATTATTGAAGCATAATTCTTAATTTTTTGGCATAAGCATAATAATTTACTTTTATGTAAGTGATCAGTAAAATTTTCTTAAAAAAAAAAAAAAATTATATATCTATATTAATGCCAAAATGGTGCTTACTGCATCAGAACATTTGAGAAAAAAAGCCACTATGTTGATGGAAGAAAATGATTTTGTTGTTTTTGTAGCCATACTATGAATCATAAAAAAAGATTCATGTTGATAAGCATTTAAATTATCATTAGAAAAATTTAAAAAGCATGTTGAGAATCATCCAATAGTTCCCTTTGACCCTTGTTATATTCAATAAAATTCAAATTATCATATTTCTTTAGCATATTTTGTCATCAAAGAATTCAATGACTATACAAATGATCTCATATATGAATGGAAAATCTATGAAAATTTTGATGATTTAGACAGTTTATTGGAGTCAAAAAACAAATATATTACCAACATTAAGTTCAATTGCATTAAAATATATTTGGTTGCCTATATCTGGTGCATGCATGTTAGCCAAAATTACTTTTGTTAGTAAATGATCATTGCCAAATTCAAAATCCAAAATAGTTTTTCATAGTAGCCAAATTAATTTTAATAATGACCAAAATTATATCCAAAAATATTTGAATTCTTTGATTCAATAGCTAAAACTCTGGGTGATTTTTTTATGACCATTAATATAGGGATGTGGAAAAGCCAGAGTATTGCCAAAATATTTGACAAATGCGAAACCAATTTTGGCTAGCATGTATGATCTGGTGTTGATGCGGAAGGTCCTTTTCAAGCTTTAAAGAAGATTCAATTAAAAAATTAAATTTTATGTATTTTAATTTTGGTCAGAATTATTCCCAAACTTGCCCAAAAATTATGATCGCATAAAAGCATAATTTGGAAAAAAAAAAGCATAACCCTGGATACCCACATATGTATATAATGATAATAATGCAAAGAGTTTTTAATGATGCAGAAAATTTTATATATTATATAATAAAAATACAATGTTGAAATCTATTTAACATATAATTACTCCTGTAATAAATTATAATCTATTTGTGTTGACCGTTCACTTCCATTTAGTCTGATTATTGTTCACAATACTCAGTTTATCATGGTATTAAACTTCATTAGGAACAAAGTTACAAACTGTCAGTACTGTCACTTCCACCTAAGGTTGCTTGCTGAAACCTCTTAATGACTGCCGAAACTCTGCTGAAACTCTAATAAACAATTAGTGTGTAACCTGCTGAAACTCTGCTAATTGTTGAAATCCCTAAATGCGAAACTCTGCCAAAACTCTAACAAACAATTAGTGTGTTACCTGCCAAAACTCTGCCGATTGATTTCCAGAGGGAGTTTTGGCAAGCAACCATACTTCCACCCACACAAAAATCTCTCCAGCTGTTACCATATTTTATGCCATAAGGTATCCAATCATTCCATCATTGTTTTCCCTAGTAATACCACTGTTACTGTTTTCACTGCTATTAGATGATAATGTAAAGAGTTATATGATTTATTAGTCTAGAATCACATGAAGTCAATTTTTGAAATGGCTTTAATGAATTACAAAATTGCGATATTTTGAAATTTGCCATGTGGCACAGAAATAGCAAAGGTCTTTGGATCATGCCAACCCATGCCTAAAAACTTTTTGATATAAAATTAATTTGAAAAAAAATTTACTGAAAATATGAAAACTCATAAATTTCATCTTATCTAAAATTGTTGAAATAAATCTTGTCATAATTCCATTGACAATTTTGTCATAGATAGAACAACTATGATCTTTTACATTTTGGAATTCGGAATTTAATAAACAAGCTTTCTTGATATTTCTAAATGTAAAAAATCATAATAGTTATTAAACCAGAAATTACTAGGACACTCACTCACTACCTTGTACTACTACTACTATTGTTGCTTCTATTTTTGATGGCAACTGATTCAACAGTATTCCTGTATTATTGAAAAGCTTTAAAATTTTCATGGAATTGAACTAAATATGGCTTCAAAGCTTATCATGAAAGATGGATGTTCTTTGCATCACATTGTAAAAGGTCTACAAGATAAGGAATAAGAAATTAGCCTCAGTAATTTTGATGCTCCATTTTCTCATTTTTATTCTTATTTGGGATTGTATTTAGGGTTTGAAATTTAGAAAATTGTGATAACACTTTTCTAATTTTTATTAAATACATTTTATTGTCTGTGTTACTGATGAAAAGGTTGACACATTATTTAATTAATTTGTAATGCATAATTTATTTAGGAGAAATTTATGATTATAATTAGCCTTTTAATAAAGAAAAAGAAAAGAAATATATAAAAGACTATGTCACATTGCATCATATGAAAATGTATGAATTCTACACATTCAAGTTGTTTTTAAATAAATCTTTGTTTTTCTCTGATTGGCATTGAAGCAAGGTAAATAAACAACATCATCCTGCCTTATATTGGAACATTATAAAAACATCACCAGTTCACTTACTTCCAAGCAAAAAAATCAAAAAACAAATTCTTCAATAATCATTGTTAAGCACAATTTAAAAAAGCAAATAATCAGCAAATATTTACAATATTGTTACTGGAATTAGATTTGGATGCTCTTTTGGCTGAAATTAACTAATTTTGAAATCCTTAATTTTTATTATTATTTTATTAATTTAATCAGTGTTGCACCTACTTTCATAATATGTTTTTTTTTTTATTTTTTATTTTTTATTTTTGTTTATTAACTAGAGTGATGAGTGGTGGTGATTGTAACCACCACCATTCTCTTAAATAAAACACTTACTTGAACCACAACTCTTCGTGATTTTTTTCAATTTTTCTTCTTTTTGGTTGCTTTTTATCTTGTTGTGGCATTGGTTTTTTTTTTAATTTTAATTCATGATATGTGAGAGAAGTAGATAAAAATCTATAGGTAAAAAGTGTAAAAATTGATGAATTGAAGTATTTCTCTTCTAAGATAACATGACCAAAATATTCACAAACAAAAAAATAACATAATTTTTAGATCCATTAATACCATAAAATTATCTTTATTTAAAAAAAAAATTTTTTTCATTTAATAAAAAAACAAACTTTCAGGCATCGCTGGATTTTGAAGTAAAAAAACCTAAATTTTCTGTGTAACTCTCATAGTAATTTTAAGAGCTACTCAAAACTTGACCACGTAATTTCTCCCATCATCATTAAAGCCCTGGGAAATCATTTGCAGGAGAGTTAAATAATTTTCTTTATTGTTTCTAAATAAAAATTTGTTTTCTATTGTTTATAATTTTATTAAGGAATGTATTATTAATAACAGTTCAAATAAGTTGATTTCTTATAGTGGTGAGAAATTAGATCATGGACAACAAAGACATTGATATTGAACTATTCAAAACTTGACCATGTAATTTCTTCTGTCATCATTAAGTCCTGGGAAATAATTTACAAGAGAGTTAAAATAATTTTCTTGTTTTCTATTTATGTATTTATAATTTTATCAAAAATTGTATCAATAATAATAACAGTTCAAATAAATTGTTTCCTTGTAGGAAATT